>PVKS010004205.1:0-77972 GCA_004027875.1 Aplodontia rufa | reverse complement strand
GAGAATTTTTAAAGTAGCAAGAGAAAAATAAATTGTCAAGTACAAGGAAAATTCCATGAGACTATCAGAAGAATACTGGAATGAAACAGTAAAAATTTTGGGGGAAAACTTTGCGACTTAAGAATATTATATCCACAAAACCACACTAAAAATGAAGGGTACAGTTTCCAGACAAATAAAACTTAAAGGAGCGCATTAGCATTAAAACTGCCTTACAAGAAATGCTAAAGGAAGGTTCTTCAACTTGACATGTAAAGAAGTAAAACAGCAAAGAGAAAGCATGAAAAAGAATACAATTCATTGGTAAAGTTCAATACATGTAGAAACTTAGAAATATTACTCTAATATTGGTGTTTAATGTTAATTCTAGCATAAGGGTTAAAAGACAAAAGTATAAAAATTAAAAACCTATTAATGTATACCCAATATAAATTAATATTAATAATGAATAAAAAACAGAAAGTTCATAGAAAGTCCAAAAAAATTACTGATCTTTATGAGATTAAAGTTAAGCTGTTTTCAACTTAAAATGGACTGCTATAAGATATTTTAAATAGCCCCCATAGTATCTCAAGGAAAAGCTCTATAGAAGTCACACAAAATAAGTAGAGAAAAGAATCAAAGTATATCAACACACACACACACACACACACACACAACTACAACAACAAAGAGGAAAAAAAGGACAGAGAGAAAATAAGCAACAATAGGAAAAAAAATTTTCCTATCAACAATTACTTTAAATTTAAATGAATTAAACTCAACTGGAAGACAGAATGGCTGAGTGGATAAATAAAACCACAATCCAATTAGAGAAGAGGAAGGAGATAAGGGGAAGAAACAAAGGAAGGGTAGGGAGAGTTGCAGGGAAATAGATATGATTAAAATATGTTGTATGCACGTATGAATATGCCACCAGGAAACCCATTATCCTGAATAATTGAAATACCTTAATAAAAAATAAGATACAAATATATTCTGTCTACAAAGTCACTATATTTTTAAGGACACTTAGATGCTGAAAGTTAAAGCATGGAAAAATATAGTACATGCAGATGTAAGCAAAAGAGAGCCAACATGGCTCTACTTATATCAGAAAAAGATTGACTTTTAAATCAAAAACAGTCATAAGAGATAAAGAAGGATATTATTTAATATAAAAGGATCAATCCGCTAGGAAGATGTAATGGTTAGAAATATATATGGAAGCAACATCAGAGCACTTAAACATATAAAACAAACACTGATGAAAGACTAAAGGGAAAATAAAATAGAATAAATAGTAGGAAACTTCAACACCTCCTTTTCAGTATTAGAGTAAACAAAAAGGAAAGAAACAGTAAATCAACAGACTTAAATAACATGGAAGACTAGAGACCTAACAGACATATAGAGAATATTGAGTCCTCAAAGAGTAGACTATATATTCTTCTCAAGTATATAAAAAAAATCCCCAAGATATATTACTCATTAGATCTCAACAAAATTATAACAAATTCAAAAAGATTAAAATCATACCCTTTTCCAATCACAATAGAATGAAATTACAAATCAATAGTGAAAAAAACTAGATAATTCACAAATATATGGAAACTAAGCATATAATTTTGGACAAGCATTGGGTCACAGTAGAAATCAAAAGGAAAATTAGAAAAACTCTTGATGCAAACCAAATTAAAACACAATAATCAAAACTGTACAGATAGTGCAAAAGTAGTCCCAAGAGGGAAATTTATTGTGCAAAGGTACACAATCAAAAGGAAGAAATAGCTGAACCAATTTAACTTTCCATCTCAAGAAACAAGAAGGTGATAAACAAAGTCAAAGTTAACAGAAGGAAGAAAATAAAGATTTGAGCAGAAAAAAAGAATTAAAAAATATTAGAAAAATCAATAGAAACCAAGATTTAAGTTTTTTAAAAGATGGACACAATTGAAAAAATTTAAGCTAGACCAAGGAAAGGACACAAATAAAATTAAAGGTGACACAGGATATATTACAACTGATGCCACAGAAATAAAAGGGATGGTGAAACTACTATGAAAAATTATTATCACTGACTGGACTATCTGGATAAAATTAACACATCTCCAAATACAGACAATTTAACAAGACAGAATCAAAGAAATAAAACCTGAGCAGACCTGCAGTTTCACACCAAAGAAAAGCCAAGAATCAGATGATTTCAATGGCAAAGTCTACCACATATTTAAAGTAGACTTAATGCTAACACTTCTAAATCTTAAAAAAAAAAAACATAGAAGACAAAACATTTTTAAACTCATTGTATGAAGTCAGCACAATTTTGTTTAGACAAGGACACCACAAGAAAAGAAAACTAAGAGGCAAAAATTTTCAACAAGATATTAGCAAACTAAATTCAGCAAGACATTGGAAAGAATGTACATTATGTGATAGATCTCAGGGATGTAAAAATGGTTCAACGTGCAAAAATCAGTTAATATAATACCCACTTCCATAGAATGAAGGATAAAGAAAGTCACACAATCATGTCAAGAGATGAGGAAACAGTAAATATAAATCAACACTATTTCATAATAAAAATCTCTTAACAAATTAGAAACAATGAAAGTTTTTCCACTAAGATAAGGAACAAAAGAAGGATGTCCATTTGGGCAAATTCTATTTAGTATAGTTCCAGAAAACTTTGCCAGAGCAATGAAAAAATAAATAAATAAACCAAACAACATAAAAAGCATCAAAATAAGAAAGCAAAAATCAGAATTATCTCTGTTCTCAGATTACATGACTATATATGTAGAAAACTTTACTCAAAAAAGCTAGAATAAATTCATATTTGTCAGACATAAAAATCAATATGAAAATCACTTACATGTGTATATATCAGTAACAAATTATGTGTAAAAGAAATTAGGAAAAATATCACATTTATAGTAGCATCATAAAGAATAAAATCCTTAAGAATAAATTTAACTAAGCAAGATAAAACTTGTACAATGAAACCTACAAAACATTGATGAAAGAAATTAAAGCACCATGAGTCAATTGAAAGATTGGTTATGTTCAGGATTGGAGAGCTTCATTTTGTTAAAATATCTCTAATGCCAAAGGGATCCAATTAAGCTTTGGCATGAGTATCCAGACCCACAATGGGGAATGGACAGTCTCTTCAACACATGGTGCTGGGAAAACTAGCTATCTACATGTAAAGGCATGGAATTGGACACAAAAATCATATACAAAAATCAAATCAAAACAGATTAAAGATAAGCATAAGATGTGAAATTTTACAACTTCTAAGAAGAAACGGACAAATTTGTTCACACTGGTTTGGGCAAACATTTTATAGACACCAAAAGCACATGTCAAAGACAAAAATAAGCAATTGAAACTACATCAAACTGAAAATATTTTGCACAGCAAAAGAAGCAATTATCAGAGTGAAGTGGCAACTTGCAGAATGGGAGAAAATATTTGTAAATTATATATTTGACAGAGTATATGGGAAACTCCAAAAACTCAATAGCAGAAATAAAATAAATAAAATAAAAAATAATGACAACAAATAATTTTATTAGAAAACAGGCAATAGATACATATAGGCCTTTGTCAAAAAGAGACATACACATGGCCAAAAGGTGGACTTAAAAGTGCTCAACCTCACTAATCATCAGGGAAATGCATAAAATCACAATGAAGTATCACTTTACTCCAATTAAGAATGACTATCAAAATGACTAAAGATAACCAGTGCTGGCAAGGATGTGAAGAAAAGTGAACTCTTGTACACTGTCTGTGGGAATGTAAATTAATACAGCCATCAGGTAAAATAATATGGTGTTCCTCAAAAATGTAAAGATATAACTGCTACATGATCAAATAATTCCACTACTGAATATATATCCAAAGGAAAAGAAATCAGTAAGTTGAAGATACACTAGCACTTCGTGTTTATGGAAACACCATCCACAAAAGCCAAGAAGTGGAAACACCTAGTATCCACCAACTGATGAATGAATAAAGAAAATGTACATATTATTCAGTCCTTAAAAAAAAAATCCTGTCATCTATAACAATACGAATGGAACTGGTGATCATTACACTAAATGAAATAAGTTAGAAATACAAGTACTGTATAATCTAACTAACATGTGGAATCTAAACAGTTTGAGAGTAGAATGGTGCTTACTAGGGGTTTGGATAGTGGAGTAGGAGGGGCAAATGACCAAGGGGTACCAAGTTATAGTTAAATGGTAAAAAGTTCTGGTGCGTTTATTTGTACAGTAGGATGACCATATATAATATAATAGACTGCTTATTTCAAAAGCTAGAAGAAATGATTTTAATGTTTTACCAAGGAGAAATGATAAATGTTTGAAGACAAATTAAATTTACCCAGATTTGGACATTGCACAATTTATATATGTATCAAGACATCCTATGGTACACCATAAATATGTACCATTTTTATGTTCTCATATATCAGTTACATTTTTTAAAAAATAAAAATGGTTAAGGTCTGACATAGTGGCATTAATTGAATTTAATGGCTGTTCACCATCAAAAGTAAGAACTGAAAAGAGTATTAGAAATACGGAAGGTAATAATATAACAGCTAGTGAATTAGAGGTAGATAGAATGCCTGTCACTGAGACAGCCACTCATGACCACACTTCAACAATCCCAAGGAAGGAGAGGAAACATCATGAGAATAGTGCAAACAGACATTTAGGAATTTCTTTTAAAAAGTGGAATAATGGGGGCTGGCGCGGTGGCTCAAGTGGTTCAAGCGCTTGCCTGGCATGCACAAGGACCCAGGTTCAAACCCCAGCACCACATACACAACTATGTGTTGGAGAAATAAAGGCCAGATGAAAAATAAATAAAATTGATTGTCTCAAGATTCTTTAAAAAGGGGGCTGGAGTGGTGGCTCAGCGGTTTCGGCGCTTGCCTGGCAAGCACGAGGACCCGGGTTCAAACCCCAGCACCATGTACACAGCTGAGTGTTGGAGCAACTAAGGCCATGTGAAAAACTAAATAAAGTTATTTAAAAAAAATTCTTTAAAAAATAAATAAATAAAAAGTGAAAGAACGTATTCGCATGCCATGTATATATACATACCAAGGGGTTATTTTCCAAAACATGTAAGGAACTTGTAAAACTCAATAGCAAAACCATCCTAACTACCTGGTAAAAGAAATGAATAAAGGATTTAAAAAGACCTCCTTCTAAAGAAGACATACAAATGGCCAACAGATATAGGAAAAGATGCCCAAAGTCAAAAGACAAGTGCTGACAGGATTGTGAAGAAATTAGAAACGTTTTATGCTGTTGGTGGAAATGCAAAATGGTAAGCTGTGTTGGAGAACAATACGGCTTCTCCTCTAAAAATGAAAAACATTTGCCATATGATCCAGCTGTTGTACTTCTGGATGTTTATCCAAATGAATTAAAATTGGGATCTCAAGAGTTACTACTTGATGGCTATAAAATTTCAGTTATACAGAATGAGTATGTTTTAGAGATCTGTTGTACACCATTATGCCTATTTATAACAATACTGTATTGTACACTAAAAATATATTAAAATAAATACTGTACTTAGAAAATACTTTTAAAAATACAATACAATACTATTAAAGGTCAGTGCTAAAAATGTGAAATTATGTGTGTGTGTACCCATACATAAACCACACCAAAGGATTGAAATCGCTCTTCACTCAAAACTGTAAGAAAAGTCTGGACCAAAGGCAGGAATGATGTGTTAGATTAGAGATTTCTCTATCTGTGAACATATTATCAGGTTACCCTTGATGGACGGGAAAGTGAAAAGAAGAGCTAGGATATTAATATTCATTTCAGGATCATATTAAATGTGAGGAAAAATCATTCCGAAGCACACTGGAGGACCTGAGTATACTTCTGGCTCATATAACATAGAAAGTTCCAGTATCTAGTGAGTTATCTTTATTAATACACATACATCAGCTTTTTAATTTGGAAAGGAAGCCTAAATCTATCCCATTTTTTTCTGTGCTAAGATACATTGTTACAAAAACATTTTTAAAGGGCACATTGGGATTTATTTTAGTGCCCTAAATACTTTAGAAATGTTGCTGTGTTTCTGATTCCTGGATCTTTTTCCTCTATGTTCAGCTGTCAATGGAATTTAAACATTTGGATCAAATGGGGTAATTTGTTTTGTTTATGATTCAAAATGTAAGCCATATTTTCATGAGATTTTTAACTCCTTTATTTTAAATAGGTGAAGGTCTTTACATGGTTCAAGGTTCTTGACTGAAGTCCAGCGTGTTATTCTCGCCTATCCCAAGTAAAGGGATAGTAGTTCATACCAGCAAATAAACAGAATGAAGTACTAAGATCCTTTTAGGTTAAATATGTCCAGAGCTAGACTGTTTCATTTGTAGAAATGACAGGAAAATGTCTTGAGAAGAGTAGCAACATTTTATTTTTATTGCTCAAAAATCATGTTAACCTATCATCCTGGTTATTTTAAACTTTGTGAAAATCCTCAAGTAAATTTGGAGGGTGAGCTCTCACCTTTACAATTAATAGCAGTTTTCTATAGACCACAGATTAAGCTTCGATTGGTGAAGAGGTGCTGATGGGAGGGAAATGGTCAGCTTTTCACTTATTTGTTGAATGTAACAAAATCAGACCACAAAAATATAGCTCCTATTCAAGGTTGGGAAAATGGAAATACAAGTGAATAGTATATATAGCCATAGGGACACCTCTTCCTTCACCTTAAACTAAAATTTCTAGCTTTCATACTCATTCTGTACTAAAGCTATTCCCCTCTGCCTTTCGTGCAGCTTCAAGACCTCTGCTCAACCCACGGCTGCAGTAAATGGAATACAGAAAGAGTGCCTGTGGCAATTCCTCACCCAGCTGGCGCTCTCTGAGGCACCAGGCTCAGACCCATTTCAGGTCCAGCTCCAGGCCCTTCTCAACCCACCTGGAAGTATTAATGTAGACAAGAAAGAACCCCAGTACAGCCCAGATATCTGACCAACTCTTATCCAACAGTTTCCCAGTGAAGTTTATAGTTTGGGGGCAATATGTTTGATGTTCCAATTATGGACTTATGGGTCTACTTGTAGCACACAGCCTGTGACAGAGAAGGAGTCCGTGGAGAGAACGAGACACAGGTCAAGTTAGGATTCGGTCTTGGTCCAGTTACAGCCATCTAACAAGTTTAGAAATCACACTGAAAGCTGAGGATGACTAGTAATTACAAGCGGAATTTCATTCATTATCATCACTATTGATATTTTATGATATGTATAGATGTTTTCCAACTTTCACTTGTATTTAAATTTTATCATTTTTTCCTGCATGGATATTATGCATGTTTGTGTAGTTATTTTCCAATCATATCTTTTAAGAATTGTGATGTTTTTCTTTTGCTTGGAGGTCATAAAGTATTGTGCTACATTTTATTTTAAGGTTTTAATTCCCGAGGTTTTTTAGAACTTACTATGTATAGTTATGGTGTGGCGTAATTAATGAACTTTCAAAAGGTTAAATGTATAATTATTAAAACACAGTCTATTGATAATCCATACTTTGCCCCTTTGGTTTGAAGTGCTATATTTTTCAAATATCAACATAGGTAATTTATTTCCATACACACCTCATACACAGTCACATATAAATATGCACACAATTACATGCACAAATGTATACCAAGAATTACTATTTACATCTGAAACATTAATATGAATGGGACACAGGGAGCCAGAAGTCAAAGCTGCCTCCTTAGAAGCACAGCACAGCGTCCACATTCTATTGGTGAACATTTCACAAAAATAATAGGCCACAAGTCACATAGGTAACCAGAGGTCAAGTTTGTTACTACTCACAGATTTTTATATTTAGATGTATCACTACTACAGATCAAGGCTCAGATGCATTAAGATCAAGTCTAATGTTATAAAACTCTCAAAGGAAGAATAATTGAACTGCTGAATGTTATTTTTAAAAAAGTCAGGGACTGGAGTGGTGGTTTAGCAGTTAGGGCACTTGCCTGGCATGAGCGAGGACCCAGGTTTGAACACCAGCACCACATACACAATGAAGTGTCAAGCAACAAAGACCAGATGAAAAACTAAATAAAATTGATTCTCTCTCTCACTTTAAAAAAAAAAATCGGGGGGCTGGAGCAATGGTTTGGCAGTTACAGCACTTACCTGGCATGCGCAAGTACATGGGTTCAAACCCCAGTACCCAAGTATACAATTAAGTGAGCAACGAAGGCCATGTGAAAAACTCAATAAAAATTGATTCTCTCTGTCTCTCTCTCTCTCTCACTGTCCTTCTCTCTTAAAAACAAATCAGGAAAATAAGAACTTGATGCCATAAAACAGCATAAAGTCATAAAATATTGAAAAAGTGGTTTTAGACAAATGTAACTAAAATAATTCACTATGGCAAAATAATGATTCACCAATGATAAGGACAGAAGCCATCAATATAATGTGGCTTCATATTTGTTAAAATATATACATACACACATTGTATATGAGTAAGTTAAAAGAAAGGTAGCATAAAAACCACTGGGTGAATATGGAAATAAAATAATGTACTTTGTAGCTATTTGACTAATGTTAAGAATCAAACTATGCTTAGATTTTTATAAATATCAGGCATATACAAAGCCCCTCTGACATTTGATATGTCATCAAACATGAGTGTAATATCCAAAAATATAAATAATATGACTACATAAATTGCAAATACTATGGCTATCACACCTTGTAGATAATAAAATATATTACTAATTTGTGTTAGTATATTGCACTGATGGCACAAACTTGATGTTTTCTCTAATTGCTAAAAGAGGTCATTATCACGGTTATTTGCATACTTGAGAATTAATTCTCATTGGCCGTAGCAAATGCCTCCCTCTTCACCAGACATTTGCTCTCCCAGGCTTCCTTGTAGCTAGTAGTGAACCTTGTAAGCTGTCCTGTCAATTTCACGCAAAGAACAGTCTTCTGTGTTGCTTCTGGGAAATTCATTTTGATATGACAGAAAAATCAGAGGAAAGCTAGCATCCTCCCTTCTTTTTCTCCCTGCCTTGTATTACTATCTGAATCTGCGAACTCTGGAGCCAAAAAATAAATCTATCTTTTAATAATGAGGAACAAGCAGAAAGATGAGAAGTCAGAGTAGAGAAGTCAGAGTAGAAAGATGCAAAGAGATAGGAACTTGATGACATCCTCAAGTCAAGCAATGAGGATCAGATGAAAAACTGAACAGAACTGACTAAACGGTCTCCTGCTCACCATTAGGCAATACGATCAATCTATAGATAGCTCATACTCTGATTTGTGTGATAACTATTTACCCCCAATCCAATGCAAAATCTGGATGAATGAGGATGGGATGAAATTATGAGAAAAGTGCTATTTAAGAATTGGACTAATAAAGAATCTTAGCTTCATATAATATAAATAATTAGGAAAAGAATTAATTACCAAACCAACCAGAAAATTGTTACACTTAGATGTGTCAATAGAGTTTTTTATTTATTTTTCCATACTTTTATTATAATTATACATAATGGTGGGATTTGTTGTTACATAATTGTTCATCAACAAAACATAACAATATTATTTGGGCATAATCATTCCTCAGTATTTCTCCTTTCCCTTTCCTCCACTCTCTCCTGCTCTCCTGGTCCTTTTCCTCTACTGATCTCCCTTCTTTTTTTTTAAGGCATCATTCCAAGGCCTGTGAAACACAGGTGCTAGTCCTTTTATTAAATTTGTATTAAGGAGTTGAGTTATTGTACAATCATAAATGTATATAAGTAACAATATGATATGCATATATCCTAAACCAGAATTACCCGCACATTATCCACAACCTAGTCTCTTGAATCTTCTATATTTCACCCATACAAACAATATAAATATAAATGCTTAGATTGTGAATTTTTCAGAATTAAATGATTGCATAAGTATTATTTGGATTCTCAGGGGTGTAAGTAGTGTACTACATTGTTGTTTGTCTCCTTAGATCCCTCCCTTTGATTTTCATGAGACTTCCCCAACTTTCTTTTCCTTTTTCATCTCTAGCTCCCAGAAATGAGAGAAAACATATGACCCTTGACCTTCTGACTTTAACTAATTTTGCTTAATATAATATTCTTGAGTTTCCTCCAGTTGCCTACAAATGACATAATTTTATTCTTCATGACTGAATTAAACTCAACTGTGTATAAGTGCTACGTTTTATTTATCCATTTATCCAATGATAGACCTCTAGACTGACTCCACAGTGTGGCTCTTGTGAATTGTGCTGTTACATACATGGGTATGCATACATCATTCACTAAGGCTTTTGAAGGAAGAATAAATGAGATGAATAAATACCAGCCCAAAAATTTGATGTGAATATGATAGATGACAAAAGAGACACAAAATTGACCAATTTAGAGTATGTTAAATTTCATAGGAGTAAAACAAATAAGAAATGATAATGAAATAATTTTAAAGGAAATCAGAGATGTCCTTAATGTTACGTGGTTATGTGCTCTGTGGAGACTCTCAAGTTTTAGCATAATGAAAGTCCAAAAATGAAGAGCATCCTATGCATTGCTACTGCAGGGATGAGAAGTTTTCAGTTTGGGGATAATGATCCTCCAGCATTTAAAGATAAAAATCAAAGCCATTACGAGTGCTTTTCATTTTGCAGGTTGTTGATAGGGTATTTATTGTTAGTGTTTAGTGTTACCCCCTGAGTTAGGCTGTGTACTAACATTTGGCAAGATATCTTTTACTTCATAGATAAAGCACAATATTAGAATTTCTTTAAAGGGTCATTTTTTTTGCTAAAAGTTTTGTTTCATGGTTTGTTGTTCAGGAATTCATATATATTTTGTTAGTGTTCACTAAACTATAGAATCATCATTTGCTTTTATAAATTACTTCATAATTTTGTGTGGAATATGATTGCATATCCATTTCCTATCAAGTGCAGTATATGGTATATTCTAATTGCACATATAAATAATGGGTTTAAATGTACAAAGATGCTTTACAATCATTTTTAATTTATGCCTATATGATGAAAAGTATCTAATATTTCCAAAATTATGAAAGTAAAACTCATCATGTATACCGCTATATCTTATACATCAAAAATATGGAAAATGTAGGTATCATTTTTAGATTCAAATATATAATTTTGTATTTTATATGTGAAAATCTGTTAGTCTATTATTTTAGAATTATATGGACAGAAATACTGTAGCTTTATATTTAAGAAAATGTCCATTTTCCCCTCAGTTTTCTTGCCCATTTTATTCCAGATTGCCTACCAAATTAACTTGTCTACTTCTTTTGATAGTATTGCAATCACATTTAATTTATAGATTAACTTAGGGAGAAGAGAACAAGGTTCATATTCAATTATTTCAACCCTTCTTTTACCTTTTTTAAATAAAACTTTATGGATTTGTTTCATAACACACATTCCTTGGAATTTTGTTTTGCTTCTGCTGTCAATAGGATATTTTGTGAATTATTTTTCTATTTTATTACTGTTGGTACAGAGGAAAATTATCAATAATAATGTTTCCTGTAACCTCTCACTTTGTTTTATTAGTGCTAATATTATTTTCACAGTTTGAGGTAATCACAACAGACATCCAGGTTACCCACAAATGTTTTCCCAATATTATACTTGTTTCTTTTTCTTGTCTTCTCTCATCAGGTAGAATATCCAGAATGTGACAGAAAATCAGAAGATAATATATGAATCCTCACTAAATTAGTTTGGTCTAAATGTAGTCAAAATAGGGCCTGGAGTGGTGGCTTGTCTGTTATGGGGTTTGCCCGGCATATGCGAGTACACGAGTTTGAAACCCAGCACCACGTACAAAATGAAATCTCAGAGCAAAGAAGTCCACATGAAAAACTAAATAAAATTCTCTCTCTCTCTCTCTCTCTCACGCGCGCGTGCTCTCTCACAGGCGTCTCTCTTATATATACATATATATATATATGTGTGTATATATATATATATATATATACATATATATAGTAAGGAAAAACTTACTATATTTATGATACTAAAACTATATTTATGATACGAAAATTATGATATTGATATGGTTTCTGATAGGCACCCTGTGAATTTCAGAAAGTACTCATAATAGTACTTTGTTATATCTATTTTTAACCAGACACGTTTTGAAATTAATGAATGATATTTTGATATATATTAAGATTAACCACTTTATCTTTAGTAAATTATAAGAAATTTGGATTCTCCTAACTTTTAAATGTACATTATTTCTTAGAGTGAATTCTCTAAATATGGCATATTACTGTTTTAACACACTGCTGGATTTGATCTATTTGATCTATTTGTACGTAGATATCTATCCAAAAATATGGTAATATATTTTTAATACCAAGTTAGGGAAATAGGAATAAATATATTTCAAATTTATAAACTGTTCTCCAAATTTTTCCTAAATATAATATTAGAAATTTAATTTCCCAGGTCATGGTCCTGGGGCAGCAGGACGAGATTCCTTCCATATTATCATTGACAGCAGAAAGTTGCATATAAAGTAAATACTGTTTTATTCACACACACACATATATATATGCACATATATAGTAGTATTATTATGCTCAAAAGCTTATTATGAGAATATCCAGAATAAATCATTTTAATGATAAGATGTAGAACCAGAACCACTTTAATACCTTCAAAAGGGAAGAATATATTCATTGTGATACAGAAATCATTTCAATAGCAATCCCATTAAACTACTCTTCAATTCTATTACAACTCTTTTTGCAAACTACAGTTACTCACTCGTGTAGTCCACACATGCTGAGTGTCTACTCTGAGCAAGGCACTGTGTTAGACAATGCGGTTTGATGCAGTGGATATTAAAATACATTCTTTGCCCTGAATAAGAACAAAATTTGGCAGAATAAACTTTGCACAAATTGCTCATTTCTTTAAAATATCATTTATGGCCTTCTTTCTTTGTAATCTGGACCACATTTTTTAGCTTGGCTTAGTGATACTTAGCTTTAAAAAATTCCCGTCAGATGTGGATATGTAACTATACTTATGACCATGCGAACATCAAAGAAATGCTATGCAATGTTTTCTATTAAGAAAACAATAGAAGATGAATAGTTTTCTCTTATGTCTTCCTTTCTGCTGCTGGAAGGTGAACTTTCACAGTCTTTTGGAATATGCAGAGCATAGCTCTTCCCTGAGGAAAGCAGAACAATGAGGAAAATGAGCCTGCCCTGAGAACTTCTTATGTCCCCACATCAAATTTGGATTGCCTGTTGTTCATGTCAGAGAGAAAAAAAAAATGTCTTTCCTATTGTGCTTTTCTAACATGTATCCAAATCCATCATAACTTACAAGGAAATATTAAACATTTATTAAAAATACAAACTATTGACACTGGAGCAGTGGCTCTGCAGTTACAGCACTTGCCTGGCAAGCAGGAGAATACGGGTTCGAACCCCAGCACCACATACACAACAAAGTGTTGGAGCAATGAAAGACACATGAAAAACTAAACTCTCTCTCTCTCTGTCCCTCTCTTAAAAAAAAAAATGCAAGCTATCATGTGACAAAGTCCATTAGGTACAAAAGGAAACTTGACAAAACATGAATTTACATGCAGGTAGTAGGCTGGGCTACTAGGGAAGGTTGAAAGTGTGTGGTGGAGGTTTGCAAACATTAGTAAGTAGTTATGTCGGTCTACATATATTTTCCACAAGTTCACAGCACGTTACAAAAATTTTGAGTGGCAGAGAGAATAAGTATCCAATATCCATATTCAATTGAACTGTTATTAATTTGTTCTTTAAGACACATAATAGCTTCTACAAATAAAAAAATAAAAAAGTACTTTATAATGAAGATATCTTTACTTCAATTAAATATTTTACTAGTTTTTTTTTTTTAAATCTTGCAAGCTTGACAGATGACAAGGCTTAATCAACTTTCACTGAGTAGTATTGGCTTTCTCAAATGATACATGCCATCTGTATTAGCAGGTCGAGAGACTGCTCCAAATGTGCAAGGCTATTAGAGAAACTGCAACATCAGGGACACCTCTTTTGAAAATTATAGAGTTTTTCTCTAAAAGGAAAATGGAGATAAAATATGATATACTAAGCAACAAGAGTTAATAGACTACCAATATACCCAAAGGAAATCAGGAAAGCTGTATCATGATATCTGAATTCTTCATTTTTAACATATAAATGTATTTTCTAAAAGTCATGGGCTAAAGCTAGACATAGCATATCAGAAGATACCAAAGAGAAAATCTCCAAACATATCCCACAACAAGCACTGAAAAATAATAAAATTGATTCTACAGTAAGTAAAAGATGATTACTTCAGAAAAAAATTAAATAACATTTTTACAGTTGCTAATTTTCATAATTTCATAAATAGCATGAAGCCGGAATCCATTAAGTACACTACTAACTTGTTTTTAAATTTCTAGTAATTGCATCTTTTTTAAAAAGCAATCCAGTGGGCAATCATAGGCTAAGAAATTAACTGTAATGTTTTTTGATATTATAAAAATCTACATATAGTAAAAATGAATAAATTATGAAGCTGTATCTTCTGGCAGCCCAATTCTGTACTGATCAAAGCATGCTACTGATTGTACTAATTGAAACTTTTATGTCACATAGACTAAGACCAATATGTTTCAAATGCAGGAGCACTGAAGATACCAAAAGTTATGCCTTTATAAAAATGAGCATTTTAAAAATAATATGGCTTCTAATACATGTGTGTTGAAAGTTCTATGATGTGGTTTGTTCTCTACCCAACTATTTTCCCTTCTCTTTCTGTCATTGATAACAGAATTTTAATCTTGCTCAGGTTTTGGTGGTTGTGAATTTAAGAACCTAGAGATAATCTTCAATTTCTAAAACAATCATATTAATTCCATTCCTGTTGCTAGTCAGCATTAGACATAATTCTAGACAATGAAATGAGAGGGGATTAGAAATTCTAGAGCTGAAATACAAGATCTTTTCACATCCAAAAGTCAATTAATAGAATGGAAAAAGCACATGATCACATATAGGATGTTAAAGATGAATACCTTTCATGATAAAATACTCATAAAAGCAAAAACAGAAGATAATTCCTTCAAACTGTTAAAAAAAAATCCTCTATAAAACCCCCAAACTAACACAATGTAAAAGAAAGTTTTCCTCAAGACTGCCTTGTCTCCTGTCACCACTTCTCCGCAACAGTATACTAAAGGTCATAGTGAAAACAATTATAAAGTAATTAATAGACAATTATAAAGCAAAGAAAATTCTAATAAATCATGAAAATATTTATTGGAAACTAATAAATGAGTTCAGCAAGTTTGCAGAATACTAAACCGGTTTGCAAAATGTTTTTATATTTCTATATACCAAAAAGACTTTTTACACTATTTTTAAATGTTCCTTAGTGTTATTTACATGTTTATACATAAAGAAAGATGCCCAGGATACATAGTGTACGTGGAAATAATTTCCTGTGATATTAACAACATTAGCAACCACATTAAAAATCATAACACCTACTAACATTTAAAGGCTCTTTACCATGCACTGGGTATTACACTAGGTGTTTATATATTTCTTCATGTTTTTCTCAAGAAAGTCCTATGATATGGATACGATTCTTAACATAATGGAGGCAAAGAAAGTAAATTTTGGAAAGACTAAAAGCTTTGACTTAGGATCCGGAGACACAAGTGACATGACTCCAGTTTCTTCACCCTAAACAAAACACTGACTTACTTGAAGGGTAAGATTATGGGGAAAAATCATTTTCAATTCTTCTTTTTTGAGAGAGAGAGAGAGAGAGAGAGAAATAGAATGAGAAAGAATCAATTTTATTTAGTTTCTCATCTGGTTTCCGTTTCTCCAACACTTAGTTGTGTATGTGGTGCTGGGATTCAAACCCACATCCTTGCACATGGCAGGAAAGCACTGTAACCCCTGAGCCACTGCTCCAGCCCATTTTTAATTCTTTGTATCACTTTTCAGAAAGTCAGACCCATCTTTTTCAGTGATCATGTGGACAAGGTTGCTCAAAGGGTACTACTTTTGGAACACAATTTTATGTGGTCTTATGGAACTTGCCCTTCCCACAAACAATCATGCATACAGGGCAACCCAGAGGAAATAATTCATTCCATGATATACAAAGTATTGAGCTCTACTGAAGCACATCAGTACAGTTTCTAACAGTACTTTGCTGAGTAATGACTTTTCATGACAGCAGCTGAAGGAAGCCAAAGAGGAGAATTCCAGTAGAAGCATGAGGAGATCAAACATTTATGTCCAGAGGTGGTGTATTCTCCAGTTTTGACAGAGGAAGAAAACCATAGAACATATCTTTGAGATACGTCTAACCCAACTGTCATCAGATTACCAAATTACTTCAATCATTTACCAAAGAAATCACAAAGATTCTGTGAGAATGGAGGATTTCAAAACAGAATCTTTTTTTTTTTTATTTTAAAGAGAGAACAGTGAGAGAGAGAGAAAGAGAGAGGCAAAGACAATCAATTCTTATTGAGTTTTTCACATGGCTTTCATCGCTCTGACACTTAGTTGTGTACGTGGGTGCTGGGGTCTGAACCTGTGTACTTGCGCATGCAGGGCAAGCACCTTAACAGCTGAGCCACCACTCCAGCCCCTCAAAACAGAATCTTCAATGAGACAAATGCCACTAGTATCATCTATGGCTACACAAGAAATTTTGCATCATTGAGGATGTACTAACTTAATGGAAGGGCACCTCTTATATCCTCTTTATTAGAGATCAAATTTCTAAAGGCATTCGACAGAAAGAAAAATTTATTTTCCCACCTGTACTGAGACAATACTGATGAAATTCTAGTTAATCTGAGCTGGAGTAGGAGCGGAGGCTCAGCAGTATTGCATTTGCCTGGCGTATGTGAAGACCTGGGTTCAAACCACATACACAAGTAAGTGTCAGAGCAAGAAACTCAGATGAAAAACTAAATAAAATTGATTCTTTCTCTCTCTCACTCTCCATCTCTCTTAAAACAAAAGGAAAGAAATTCTAATTAATCATTTCATTGCTGAATTCAAGAGTAAGCATAAGAGAGACGTTGGTAAAACCAGAAATGCCTTCCCCTGCCTCTGCACCACTAGGGAATGCACAAACAGCATCTCCTTCCAGCTTCCTGTCTGTTGGGATTACTGCCTTCTCTATCACCATTTAAAGAACAAAATACTCATACCCTAAGGGCTATAGAGATGGCTCTTGGATCCTAGCACTGTCTAAGGCACAAAGAGGTTAAGAAATTCCTGGAGGTTTATTCAACAAAAAATAACTACAGGAAAGTATGGACCTTAATGACACTATTGATTATTGTACAAATACATAGATGTCCCTCTTATCTAGGGATACATATGAAAAGAATAAGAATTTGCTATTCTTACATATCATACTTTTCTCTTGGTATTAAATTCATGAAAAAATAGAAACAAGTATGTTCACTCAGATTTATAAAAAAGAGGAAATAATGACAAAATTTCCGTATACTTGTCAAGTTCAAGCTCATGGATAGCTCTCTTTAATGTGCAGTTTGACAAGAAGGAAGGAAATACACATATATGCCAGAAGGATTCACAACAGGTCTGCTGTTGACTCTGTTACAAGGGAAAAGAACAATATCTGGAGTAGGAAAATTTGGGTTGTGTTTCCCAGAGAGCTGAGCAACATTAAGCAGCAGATGATAAGCAGCAAGACAAAATCTCTTCCAAGAAGTCACCCGAATTCCAGACCATCAAAATAAATTCTTTGGGGGAAGATAAGAAACGATGAAAAAAAGCCAGATGTGTGGTACATGCCTGTAATCCCAGCAGCTCAGAAGACTAAATCAGGAAGATTCCAAGTTCAAAGGTAGCCTCAGCAACTTAGCAAGGCCCTAAGCAAATTAGTAAGACCCTGTCTCAAGATAAAAAATAAAAAGGACTGGGGATGAGACTCAGTGGTTAAGCACCCCTGTGTTCAATCATTGGTGTCAAAAAGAAAAAAGATAATAAATAAACAAATAAAAAGAAACCAAGACCAATGATGAGGAAATAAATGAGAAAATCATCATCTGCCTTGGGGAGGGGGGAACTGGACTGCTAAAGAGGAATAAAAATTTGAATATTCACAGGAAGATGCAATGTGTGCATTATCATGAAACTTTGCCACACAGCAGGGATCTCTGTCTAGAGGGAGACAAGGAAGCTTCTGGAAGCAGAGGTTCTCCCCATGGAGGGCTGTTTCTGGATTCGCCTCCACTGACAAAGAGATCCGTGAAAGGAGACAGGAAAGGAGACCGGAAGCACTAATCTGTACAGCTAGACAAGAGGTAAGGACTAACATTCGTAGATTAGCTTAGTAGTAGTTTAAAAACTAGGAGTTGAGCTAGGAGATTTATGATTCATTATGAATAAAAGTGTGAATAGTAAAATAACTGACACTGGAGAAATATGATTTGTATTTTGAAGAACAAAGTCTGTATAAAATTGCCACCAAAACAAATCATAATAATATTGAAAAGTAGGAAATGGTTAAAAAAATTGCACTCATAAATGAGAAGCTCCAATCTGCTATTTAAACGAAGAGTACATTGAAAGTAATTTAAAAATAGTGAACAACTTTTGAAGATTGAAATTAATGTTCACTATTCTTGTGTTACTTTTATAATTACATAATTTACCTCAAATCAGTAAATTATGGGTCTGAGGAAATACAATCTTGCTTCCTTGATGCTTTCAAAAATCTTACAATTACATCTGAAATTCAGTGATTTATTTAATTACATGATAAATCCACTATCATTAATTGCCCCACTATTAGTTGCTACTACGTTAGTTGCTAGGTTATAAAATAAATGTAATTCAGAAGTGATTCTCTAGTCTCAATTATCTCACAATTTAATGAAAATAAGAGTCATATAAACAGACAATAGCAATATATAAACAGCAATGATTTTCATAATAAACCTATAAAGTTGAGCAACCTAAAAGGACTTCTTAAATTAATATTGTACCTATACTACTCTGTTTAAAATAAGCATATTTTATTCTACTAGCCCCCGTAAACACCATAGCAAAATGACCTTTAATTTGAGATGCAAGACTGGTACTATATTTGATGGAATATAAGATACCAAATGTGAAGAATGTACTGAAATATTTGAGTGAGTGAGTGAAGAAAAATCCTCTGGCCAGGAAAAGAACAAGAGATAAACAGTAGATGCCTACAGAAAACAGAGGAGAGAAGTCCTATGGGGAAAGGAATAAAAATGAAGAGGAAATAAACTTCATATACACTTGCAAGTTCTCTTAAGGCCGTCTTTTCCTTCAAGTAACAGAATTTAAATCATAAATCAGCTGAGTCTAGCTTGTGTTTCAGCTATTTTAAAATTATTGATAAAAATTCCATTTCCTGAACCATTATTCTCAGAAAGTTACTTAAAGTTAAAATTATTTCTCATTTCTTAATGTTAACTTTTTGTAAAGAACTTGTTACTATATGTACAAAGGGACACTTAAGATATATTGCTTATCAACATAAAAAATTATTTACTTACAATCAACTGACATTTTTGAAGAAAAATATTCCAAAAGACTTAAAATACTTGTTTCCTGTAACTCCAGCTGTTCTTCTGACTTGTCCTTGAATAAACTATTATTTCGTGAACTTTTACAGTCACAGAAACCAATAAGAGCAGTTTTTCGCAAATCTGAAGTTGCTGCATACAAGCAGATTTCTGCAATAATTGTTGTGTATGTAAAGATGATGATCCAGGCCCAGGAAATATCATGTGTCTTGCAGTTTTCTTCCTAAAGTAAGAAAATAGATATTAGGGAAATCAAAGAACTTTCTGTCATAAATAAGAACCATCTAACAAAAAAACTCTTCAAATTTCATGGAGTTATTAAAAGACCAATATAAACATTTCTAAATGTACTCATTGAAAAAACAATTTTCAACAGTTACATTACATACAATGTAGTTCAAAAAATAAAAACTATAAATAGCTTGTAAGTTTACCAAGAACAACTTCTTTATTTCTTTAGGAATTAATGAAATGTAAATTAATCCCACGAAATACTACTTTTTCGGTGGGGGTGGAATAACAGTGATTGAACTCAGCAGCACTGAGCCACTGAGCCACATTCCCAGACTTTTTAGTTTTTATTTTGAGACAGTGTCTTGCTAAGTTGCTTAGGACCTCACTAAGTTGCTGAGGTTGACTTTGAAATTATGATTCTCTTGCCTCAGCTCCCAGAGCCTCTGGGATTATAGGCATGCACCACTACACCCAGTTGAAATACTATCTTCTGTATGATATTAGAAAATAACCTTTTCTAGTGTGTCATACTTTCATGTGTTTTTCATAGGAATAAAGAGAAAATTACAGCTTTTGAGAGGTGTAATTTTGTTTTGAGAGGGTCTTTTGTTGCAAGACCCTTAAAATAAAGTTCATAGACTTTCACCCACTAATTTAATTTTAATAATTTATTCCAAGGAAATAGAAGTGCAAATAGCATATTATGTTTGAAAATGCCAATTCAACATTACTTGTAATTGATTACAAACCATTAGAAAATAATGTTCAATAATAAAGGGTCAAATAACTTATTTCACTTCCACTGAAGTAAAAATTTTAATAACATGTAAAGACAATGAAAAATGTTTAAGATAAATAGCAAATAGTATAGAATATGCATATTTACTTTAAAATATAATTAAAATTATTATTACATTATATGCCCTAATATAATATATAATTTAAATGATGACAAAAAATATGCTTCTATTAAGGTACCTTTTCACATTTAAATTAGGAATGCTGTTTGTTACCTGATCCTGAACAGATATAATGCATGAAAGAAAATCTCTCATTATTTCCATTAAAGCTTTCAAGCAGGCCATGTTTAATTTGGCAGCCTCGCCAAGGACAAACAAAGCCAGTGTTGAGTCTAACCTGAATTATGAACAAATGACAAAGACTTTAATAGAAAATAATAATGATCAATTTTTAATGACAAAAGTAATAGAACAGAGGAAATGAGTGTTTGGATTACCATATACCTTTTTTTTTCAATAAAGATTGGTATTGGCTGGCACTGATTACCATAAAAGTTTATAAGATGTTTCAGTACAGTGTCTAGACTTAAAATAGTGCTCTGACAAAACTCTAACAAATACTACACACAAGCGCATTTCTTCATAGATCCTGTATGACAAGCAGTCAAATGTTTTGTTCCTACAAGGTGCCCTTTTGTGACAGATTCCACAGGGTGAATTTCAAGAGAGTGTTTTCTTCTCAAGATAGAGAACAAATAAAAAATGGTCAACCTAAATACTCCAAAAGTTTCGTATCATTTGGTTATACTAAAAAGTTAGGTTTCTGAAAATAAAATTTATATTTCACATTAATAAAATACTATTATGCAGTAGTTTTTAAAATATTATAAAATAACTGGGAAATTATAACAACACTCTTTAGCCATAACTATGCATATATTCTGAAATTTTCAGGAAATTATATAGTTACTGATATTTCTACCCAATTGAAAGAGACATAGCTTGAAAGGTAACTGACAAGAATCTAGTGTAAAATTTACCTCTATCTAGAGATGTTTATGACCTTGGTTTATAGATTATTAATACATATAAAAGTTTACATATTGTATGAGCATTTTTGAGTTTTACAACTGTAATATTTCAGGTCAGTAAGCTGAAATTGATTATCATTTTTTGTTTTTTTAAGATTTTTTATTAGTTCAACATATTCTTACATATTGAAGTGATTCATTGCCACACATTCATATATGCATACATAATTACAAAATAACTTGAAGCCAATCCTTATTCAAGATCTCTTCCACTCCCTCACCTACTACCCAGTCTCTTGTCTCCATTGTAATCCCCCTATTATGCATATAAATGCTCATATACATGGTTGATAATTTTTGAATTTTCAAGTTTTAAATGCCTGCATGAATATTATTTGGATTCTCAGGGGAGTAAAGTATACCCTACAGAATTGATAATCTCCCTTTTTCCTTCCTCTCCACCCTTCCTCTTCTCCCTTTGTCCTCTCCTGTACCCTCCCCACCCCGCACCTTACAGCTATAGTTCCCCCAGATTATGTGTTACTTCAAATTTGGTGGGTCTAGTAAATAAACTTGACTAACTTTTACACTGTCCTTAGATTTACTCTAGCTACCACATATGAGAGGAAAACATTAAACTGATAAGTCTCTGGGTTGGGCTTATTTTGCTCAGTATGATTTTTTTCCATTTCCATCCATTTATCTGCAAAAGCCATGGTATCATTCTTTTTAATAGCTAAGTAGAACTCCATTGTGAGTGTGTGTATATATATACCACATTTTTTGGATAATCCAGTGAGGGGCATCTGGGTTGATTCCATAATTTAGCTATTGTAAATTGTGCTGCTGTAAACACTGATATTGCTGTATATCTATAATATGCTGATTCTAGCACTTCTGGGAAGATACCTAGGAGTAGGATAGCTGGCTCATAGAATGGTTCCATCCCTAATTTTTTGAGGAGTATCCACACTGCTTTCCAGAGTGGCTATAACAGTCTGCAATCCCACCATCAGTGTTTAAGTGTTCCTTTTTCCCCACATCCCCTCCAGGATCTGTTGTTATTTGTATTCTTCATCTTTGTTATTCTGACTGGAGTAAGGTAGAATCTTAATATAGCTCAATTTGCATTTCTCTGGTGCTAGTGATGTTGAAAAATTTCTCATGTAGTTATTTTTGAAGTTTATGTTTAGTCCCATAGCCCATTTACTGACTTTATTATTTGTGGGTTTGATTCTTTTTTGAGTTCTTTGTATATACTGGATATTAGCCCTTTGTCAGAGGTGTAGCAGGCCATGATTTTCTCCCAATCTGTAGAGTCTATCTTGATGCTCTTAACTAATTCCTTAGCTTTGCAGAAGCTTTTTAGTTTAATAGCATTCCACTCATTGATTCTGAGCTTTAATTCTATGGCTATGGGAGTCGTGTTAAGGAAATCAGTGCCTATAACAATATAGAGCATTAATTCAGGTTTTTCTTCTAAAAGTTGTAATGTTGCTCATTTAATTCTTAATTCTTTGATCCATTTTGATTTAATTTTGTGCAGGGTCAGAGATAAGGATCTAATTTCAATTGTCTGCATATGGCTGTCCACTTTGTCCACCACCGTTTGTTGAACAGGCTGTCTTTCCTCCAAGCTCTATTTTTGCCCCCTTTGTCAAATATCAGATGTTTAAATGTGTGGGCTTGTCTCGGTGTGTTCTAATCTATTCCATTGGTCTTCATGCCTGTTTGATACCAATACCATGCAGCTTTCGTTACTACAGCTCTAAAGTATAATTTTATACAAGGTATTGCAGTACCTTCTGTTTAATTTTTTTGTTTTGTTTGGTTGTTTTGTTTGTTTGTTTGTTTGTTTTGCATATCAATCCTTTGGTATTCTGGGTTTCTTATTGTTCTAAATCAATGAGAACTAATTTTTCTAAGTCTGTGAACAATGATATTGGTATCTTGATGGGAATTGTGTTGAATCAGTACAGTGCTTTTGGCAGAATGGCCATTTTAATTATATTGATTTTATCTAAACAAGAACATGGGATGTCTGCCCATCTTCTCAGGTCTTTGTCAATTTCTTTCTTCAGTGTTATACAGTTTTCACTGTAGAAGGCTTTTACATCCTTTGTTATATTAATTCCAAGGTATTTTTTTCTTTTGGCATTATTGTGAATAGGACAGATTTGCTGACTTCTTCTTTGGTCAAATTACTGTTGGGTTATAGGAAAGTTATTGATTTATGGGTGTTGATCTTGTATCCAGCCACTTTTCTAAATCCATTTATAAAATCTAGAAGTCTTCTGAAGAAGCTTATTGGGTCTTTTGAATTTAAGTCATTTCAATAGCAAATGAAAATACTTTAACCTTCTCTTTTTCTATTCTAATCCCTTTAATTTCCTTTTCTTCTCTGATCACTCTGGCTAGGGTTTCAAGGACTATATTGAATGAAAGTGGTGAGAGTAGACAACCTTCTCTTGTTCCCAAGTTTAGTGTAAATGCTTTCAATTTTTCTCATTTTAGTATAACGTTGGCTGTGGATTTGTCATAAAAGGTCCTTACAAAATTAAGGTAAGTTCCATTGGTCCCTGTCTTATCCAGAGTTTTGAGCATAAATGGATGTTGGATTTTATCAAAGGTTGATCATATGGTTTTTGTCTTTAATGTGGTTTAAGTGATGAATCACATTTATTAATTCACATATGTTGAACCAGCCTTGCATCTTTGGATTGAAGCCTACTTTTTTCATGTTGTATTATATTTTGAATTATTGTTCAATACAGTTTGCTAGAGTTTTATTTAGGATTTTTGCATCTATGTTCATTAGGGATATTGGTCTGTAGTTTTCTTTCTTTCTTTCTTTCTCTCTTTTTTTTTTTTTTTGATGTTTCTTTGTTTGGTTTTGGTATCAGGGTTATGGTTGCCTCATAAAAAGTGTTTGGGAGGGTTCCATCTCTTTCAATTTCATGGAATAGCTTAATAAGGAGAAGTGTTAGTTCTTCTGAAAAGATCTGGTAGAATTCAGTGGAGAATTCATTAGGTCCTGGGCTTTTCTTTTTAGGAGGTTTTTAATTGATGTTTCAATTTCTCTACCTGATATTGGTCTGTTTAGGTTTTAATATCCTCCTGTGTCAATTTGGGAATGCCATATTGGGCTAGGAATTTTTCCATGTCATCCAGATTATCCAACTTAGTGGAGTACAATTTTTCAAAATGGGGTCTGATAATCCTACTGTATTTCTGATGGGTCAGTGGTGATCTCTCCATTTTCCTTTCTGATTTTGTTAATTTGCTTCATTTTGATCTTTTTTGTGTGTGAAATTAGCTAGATGTCTATTTTATTTAGTTTTTCAAAGAAACAACTCTTTGTGTTATTGATTCTTTGTAATTTTTATTCTCAATTTCATTGATTTCAGCTCTGATCTTGATTATTTCCTGCCTTCTATTGGCTTTGGGACTGGATTATTATTCTTTTTGTAGGGATTTGAGATGGAGAATAAGGTTATGTACTTGTGATTTTTCAAGATTTTTGATGAAGGCATTAAATTCTATAAATTTTCCTCTTAAGAATGATTTCATACTGTCCCAGATTTTTCAATGTGTTGTATTTTCATTTTCATTGATTTCCAAGAAATTCTTGATTTCTGCTCTGATATTCTCATTGATCCATTCTTCATTTAAGAGGGTATTATTGTTTGTTATTTTTCTTGATGTTAATTGCTAGGTTCATGCCATTATGACTGATAGTATACATGGGATTATATCAACATTTTATATTTGCTAAGATTTCCTTTGTGGACTGGAATATGATCTATTTTGGGAAAGGATCCATGTGCTGCTGAGAAAAAGTTAAACTCGCCCAATTTTGGGTGAAATGTTCTATAGATGAGTTAAATCCATTTGGTTCTATAGTTGTTTAGGTTAGAGATATCTTTATTAAAATTTTGCTTTGATGACCTGTCAATTGGTGCTAGTGGTGTATTGAAGTCCCCAGTATTATTGTGTTGGGATTTATAAGTGTCTTTATGTCATAGAGTGCTTTTTTCATGTACTTGGGAGCATTGGTGTTTGGACATAGATGTTTGTTATGATTATGTGTTCCTGATGTAGAGTTCCCTTTACTAAGATGTAGTGGCCTTCTTTGTCTCTTCTCACTAGTTTTTGGTTGAAATCTACTTTGCTGGATACAAGTATTGCAACGCCAGCTTGCTTTCTTGGGCCATCAGCCTAGTATATTTTTTTTCAAACTTTCATCTTCAATCTGTCTATCTTTGGCTCTGAGATATATCTCTTATAAGCTGGATATTGCTGGATTTTGTTTTTTGATCCAGTTTGTTAATCTGTGTCTTTTGATTGGAGTGTTGAGACCATTCACATTCAATGTTAGAATAAATAAGTGATCATGATTCAATGCTATCATGATTGTTTGGTATATTTTGCACTTTCTTGGTTATCTTTCAGAATATACTTTTATTGAATCTCTCTGGGGATTTGATAATTGTTTGCTTGTTCCTCTATTCAGAATTTGTTTTTGAGTAATCCTTGTAGCACTGGTTTTCCATTAATGATTGTTGCATATTTGTTCTTTTCATGGAATGTTTTTATTTCTCCTTTAAATTTGAGGCCGAGTTTTTCTAGGTATAGTAATCTCCACTGAAAGTTCTGTTTCCTTAAGAATCAGACTATCTTATTTTGTTTCAAGCTCTTCTTGCTTTCAGGGTCTGAGCTGACAAATCAGAGGTAATCCTTATTGATTGGTTTACCTCTGAAAGTGACTTGGTATTTCTCTGTTGCAGCTTTTAATAATCTTTTCTTGTTTTCTCTGTTACACATTTTGAATATAATGTGTCTTGGTAAACTTCTCATTTGGTTAGGTCTATTGGGTGTCCTATATGCTTCCTAGATGAAGCTATCTGAATCATTTCTGATATGGGAGAAATTTTCTTTAATAATTTCATTCAGAACTTTTTAAAAGTTTTTAGCAATTTAATTTTGATGTTTTCCTCTATCCCAATTACTGTAGATTAGGTCTTCTTGAAAGTTCTTATCATGTTGTATAATTTTTTTAAATTTTCTGTCATCCATGCATTCAAACTTACTTCACCTGTCCTAATTTTCAAAAGTTCTTTCTTCAAGTGCTGAGATTCTATTTTCTCCAAAAATTAATCTGTTATTAAATTCTTCCATTAAGATTTTGATTTGGTTGACTGAGAATTTCAAGTCTAAAACTTCCCTTTTTAGAGTATCCATTTTTTTGTTTAAAAAGTTTTTTCTTTTCTCCTGTGCTTGCTCTTATTTCCTTCCTTAAATCTTCTTTTAGTTCTTTGATTCTTTTATTAATCAGATCATTGATATTTGTTTCTAGGTTTTCATCCCACTTCCAATCAGTGGACTCCATTGTTGAGAAGTTGTATTTTTGAAGTGAAGCTTTTCTAGCCTGGGTCCTCATTTTTGAAGAATTTCTTCTTAGACCTTCAATTGAAGTAAATCTGGGTGTGAATCTTTATGTATTTGATGGAACTGTTAGTTCTGCTGTTTTTCTCTGAATGTGTAGTATCAGTTGGTGTCAAGGAGTAGGTTCTGAGACTCTTTTTTGGTTGTGTCCCTGAGGGATCTTGTTGATGGGTTAGGGATTTTTGTTTCCTACCTTACTTGGGTTGGGGTTCTGTCAGGATAGTTGAGTTTACCAGCAGGCACCCCAACCTCTGAACTATTATTGACCTTTATGATTTCTAATACTTCATTAGATAATTAATTGGGAATACTATCAACATTTAATGCATACAATAAACAGTGTTAAACAACTTACTTTGCTCCTTTCATAAATATTATAATGGTAATTCTCTCCTAAGAGAGGAATAGTGAGGGTTAGCACCTATATCCAGCAACAAATTTATTTAACTTTTGGTCTAATGGTGACTTAAAAGAAAATAACCTATATCAAGAATGGCAATCACAGCAGACAAGTTTTCCAGTTTTAACAGTATTGACACAAGTTATATAAACCAATTGGGACTAATTGTTGAGATCTTATAGACACAAAGGAATTGTTCTAGGAGGGTAGAGAAGAACTTTTGAATTAGGAGCAATAGCAGAGAGAAAGTAAAGATGATGTAGGATAGTCAAAGAGAGGGGGGGATGGGAGAAGAGACTGATAGTGATGTTAAGGGGAGAAAAGAGAGAGAAGTAAAGTTGGGTTATTGTCCAATGTGTAGATAAGGGGGTAGTGGAGGATCACACTACTGGGAGGCTATCCAGCACACACACAGATTTTGGTGGTGAGAAGCTCTGACCTCAAAGGGCAGGCTTACAGTTCTTTACAATTGAGAAAGAGCATGGAATGGAAGAGAAGTTATAGTAAAGTAGGAAAGAGATTGGAAAGAAAAAAAAAGAGAGAAGAAAAGAAAAAGAAAAAAAAACCAGTGTGAATAAATATGTTTGTTCAGGGATATTTCAGTTCCACCAGAGCTCATACAAATATACAGCTAAGGTGAGATCCATGTAACACAAGATATAAGTTCAAAGTAAGAAAAAAAAATCTTGCTCTTATTCTTGAGCTGTGTTACCAGTGAGTGAAGATTTCACCTGCTGGGTTGAAATCCAGTCGCAAAGCTCCCTCTGCTGGTCAAAGGCAAAGCTCATCCAAACATTTCCTGAAATTTTGTCCCTTGAAGCTCTCTTTCCTGGCAGTGGCTCCTTTGATCCCTGACTGGTGGAGGGAGCAGGGAGATGGTTGGAGAATCCTTTCCCTCACTCCAGTTCTCTCTGGTTTAAGAGTAAAGAAAAACCTCCAGGACAGATGGGAACTTGTACTCAGCTGGAGAGACCTTCTGGATACCAGTAGGCTTCTGTGGAGGGTTGTGGGGGGGGGGGTCCTAACTCCCTCTATTCATTTCACATGTGCAGAATAACTGAGCCACATGGGACTACCAAGCATGGCAAAGAAGACCAGAGAGGGTTTGCAACAATCCCATTATCATTTTTCAAAAGAAAATCTCTCTAATCATGAGAGTTGAAGACAATTTCACATATTTGAATAGGGCTTTAGCAATTTCATTGTGCTTTCACACAAATTATCTCATTTGATTTGAATTTTGGACAATTTCATACTCATGTAGGCCTTTCAAAACCTTTTTTCTTTTAAATATTAGGAAACTGAGACATAAATAGGTTTAGGAGATTTGCTGAGTTCACTTTTCTAGCTTGCTCAACTGTAACTGAAGTCTTTTCTGACACATGGATATTTCATGTGTTGTAATTCTTCTTTTCCAAATCATCGTTTAAGTTCTCAGTATGGCAGGTGCTGGCTGCTCTCTACCTAACAGAACCTGAATTTTGCTCAAGATAGCAAAATGCTATCAGTTAAGGTTGCCTTTTCAAGATTGAGTACTCTATAACAATGTGAGTAGTACATTAAGCATAGTATTTATCAAAAATCATAGATCCGTGTACATAAAATGTGTAACTTTTATTGTATCTAAACTATACCTCAGTAAATTTGATTTAAAATTAAACATTTTGACTTCCTTGAAGCTTGGAAGTAACATAAGATGTAGATTTTGTTAATGAGATATTAATGGAAGTATGTTATGAAAGTCTTCTAGGTAAGTTATTATTTTTCTGGTTAAGAAATAAATTAAATTTAGATGATAGACTCTTAGACTCTTTTTTCACCTTTGCTCATCCTTGTACTTCTCTTGCTTAGAATGTGTGCTTGACACAAGAAGGCAGAATAACCATCTCCCAGCAACAAGGAGGAAAGCCAGAGGCTAGGGATGAGAGGGAAGCTAGAAGGAGCGGAGTCTCAAGGATGTCCTTAATCATCCGTGTCAGCATGGCACTGAT
The DNA here is from genome assembly GCA_004027875.1 of Aplodontia rufa. Lineage (NCBI taxonomy): Eukaryota > Metazoa > Chordata > Mammalia > Rodentia > Aplodontiidae > Aplodontia > Aplodontia rufa. Next base: position 48,448 of record PVKS010004205.1, on the reverse strand, counting down.
TGTCATGTGCAATAACTACAGCCCAATTTCATTATCCAAGTGTAGTTGGGAAGAAGCCCAAATCCAAACTGACACACTTAGCATAATGTTTATGAACACAAGACAGAATCCCAGCTCTTCCACTAATAGGTGCATGATGGAGGATGAATTATATACCCTATCCCAGTCTTAAGAAACTTATCTACATAAAGTAAACATAGCAAAATCCACTTTTCAGGGACTATTGTGATTTTTAAACCACCTCTGTAAGGTGGTCAGGTTCAAAATGCTGAACTCAATTGGATTAGAAAAATTCTATTTCTTAAAAGCTAAAATATAAAAGTTTGATAACTCTGTTTCTTCTTTGCAAATCTTTTTTTTTATTTAGCTGCTTCCTTTTTAGGTGCACATTGTTGGATGTGCTGGTGCAGCAAAGAGAACCCTGGTAGTTGAGTTGAGAGATTTTTATTTAGGAGTAGCAAGATGGCTGCTCTCGCAACTAGAGAACAGCAGCCTACAGCTGGAAGTGAGAGAATTTATAGAAACTGTGGTGGGAATGGGACCTAGACCAGAGAGTTGAAATTTTATAAAACAACCATAAAGGGCAGGGTTGACTTTCCTGTGGTTGCGGCAGATCCCTATCTGCTACGTGCTGAGACTCACAGGTGGTGTGGTGGGTGTATGATGAAACGGTTGCTAGGGGTCAGTTACACAGGAAAAGTTTTTACAATGGTATGGACAATTTCTGACAATGATATGGGAAGTGGACAGGTATAGAAAATGCATCTAAAGGTCACAGTTTGTGAAAAGGAAGCCTATGTCTTTTAAGGAAACAAAAATCTAGGTTTACAGATTAACCAAAATGGTGTTTATGAAGTCTAACACAAACAATTTAAGACTATACAATGACTTAATTATAATAGCATGGAGTTTAACTTGTTCTAATTTAGTCTCCCATTTCCCCCTCCCCCTTCATCCCACATGCTGATTTTTAATATACATGACAATAAAATGTACATTGGCCTAATTATAGAAGCAAAAACCTTCCTCCAACCTCTTTTTCATCTTAAATATACTTGACAATAGTATAAACATTGACATTTTATATAACTAATTCTAATCGAGTCCCCAGTATTTCCCTTCCTTCACCCCGTGCTCTTCTCTCTACTGATATTTCTGTTATTTTCTAAGTAGTTTTTTTTTTAATTTGGTGACTTTTTGATATACATGTTGATGAGATTAAGTATGATATGCTTATATATGAACATGAGAAAGTTAAGTCTGATCCATTCCATGAACTTTCCCTATCTCATTTCTCCTTCTTCCATTTCCTTCCCCTGTTTCTCTATCAATTCATCTGTTGAAGGGCACCTTGGTTGGTTCCATAGGTTAGCGATCGTACATTGTGCTATGAGAACATTGATGTGTCTACATCACTGTAGTATGCTGATTTCAGGTCCTTTGGCTATATATCAAGGAGTGGGATAGCTGGGTTAAATAGTGGATTCATTCCTAGCTTTTAGAGGAATCTCCATACTGCTTTCCAGAGTGGTTGTAGCAGTTTGTAGTCACTTTGACAATGTATAAGTGTACCCTTTTCATCAAACCCTTGCCAACATTTATTATTGTTCACATTCTTGATTGTTGCCATTCTGACTGGAGTGAGATGAAATCTCAGTGTAGTTTTAATTTGCATTTCTCTAATTGGTAGAGATGGTGAATATTTTTTTCATATATTTGTTAACCATTTGTATTTCTTCATTTGAGAACTGTGTTAGTTCTTTTGCCCATGTATTGATTCTGTTATTTGGCTTTCTGGTGTTAACTTGTTTGAGATCTTTATATATTATAAATATTAATGCCCTGTCTGAGGTGTAGAAAGCGAAGAATTTTTTCCCATTCTGTAGGTTCTCTCTTCATACTTTTTTTTTTGAGAAGGACAGTGAGAGAGCGAGCAAAAAAAAAAAAAGAGAGAATCAATTTTTATTGAGTTTTCACATGGCTTTCCTTGCTCTGACAGTTGTGCAAGTAGGTGCTAGGGTTTGAACCTGTGTACTTGAGCATTCAGGGCAAGCACCGTAACCACTGAGCCACCACTCCAGCCCTCTTCACACTCTAATAGTTTCCTTTGCTGTGAGGAAGATTTTCAATTTGATAGCATTCCACTAGTTGATTTTTCCTTTTACTTCTTGCACTTTGGGGGTCTTGTTTAGGAAGTCAATCCTGAAGCCAACATGTTGGAGTGTTGGGCCTATCACTTCTTCTGGTAGGTGCAGGATTTCAGTTCTAATTCCTAGGTCTTTGATTCATTTTGAGTTGAATTTTGTGCAAGGTGAGATAGAGATTGAGGTTCATTCTATTACATGTGGATTTTTGGTTTTCCTAGCACCATTTGTTAGAGACTGTCTTTTCTCCAAGTTGTGTTTTTGACTCCTTTGTTGAATATGAGGTAACTGATTTTATGTGGGTTTGTCTCAGTGTCTTATATTCTAATTGGATTTCCTGTCTGTTTTGGTACCAGTACAATGATGTTTTTGTTTTTATATCTCTGTAGTATAACTTGAAGCCTAGTATTGTGATGCCTCCAGATTCACTTTCCTTGCTAAGAATTGCTTTAGCTATTCTGGGTCTCTTATTTTTCCAAATGAATTTCATAATTGCTTTTTCTAATTCTGTGAAGAATGTCATTGGAATTTTGATGGGTATTGCATTGAATCTGTATAGCACTTTCTGGTAATGTGCTTATCACTCCAAAACTTTATAAACAAAGAAAGACCTTAGAATAACTTTCTTTGTTTATACAATTTTGGAGCGATGGAAAAGAAGTCTAGAGGATATCCAAGGTAGACTGTGAGTCATTGCCAAGTACATCCTGTTCAAACTTCACAGTACGGCCAAGGAAAAGAGGATAGTCAAGAATTTGTAAAACTTCTTTCCCTCCTGAATATATTTCATAATCACAAGGTTTAGATTCGTCTGTTCTCCTTTCAGTCTAAAAACTTTTATCTAACCTAGGGCACTATGGATTGAAAAAGATCCATCAGTGCCAGTCACCTATGGTAGAAAAATGCCTCACCAGAAACATTGTTTCCAATCAATGCTGCTGCCTAAAAAAATTTGCTGTAAGCAAAAAGGCCTCTGCAAAAATAGAATAGAAGCATCAATACTTATAAACCGGAGTTCATTAAAAATCAAAACTGAAAATCAATGCACATAGAAAAAAGAACTCAAATTGGATTAGTCTACAAATTTTAACACAGCCCAACATTCTTTGTGAACTCAATATAATACAGGAAGTCTCAATTATCAGTACATTGACTTGGTTTTACAATGCTATGAAAATAAGCATGCACAAATTAATTCTATCATAGATTTCCCCTAATTGTGTAAGTAAACTGAGTCAGTTTGGTGGCTTATCTAAAATAATAAATATAATAATTCTATTAATATATATGTATACACACATATAGGCATATAAAGAAGTTAGGAACATCAGCATTCAGAAGTTTGCCTTACTCCTCTAGACCTTTTTCTTCAATGAACAGATTTTCATTTTAAAAATGTAATTAACAGGGGCTGGAGCGGTGGCTCAGCGGTTTCCGCGCTTGCCTGGCAAGCATGAGGACCCGTGTTCAAACCCCAGCACCACGTACACAACTGAGTGTTGGAGCAACTAAGGCCATGTGAAAAACTAAATAAAGTTGTTTCTCTCTTTCTCTGTCTCTCTCACTGTCCCTCCCTCTTTAAAAAAAAAAATGTAATTAACAGTATCTCCAGTTAGCAAAAATTTCTAGCTTATTCCAGGATTACAATAAATATTTCAGAAAACACTGATGGCATTAAAAATCCACATGACCTTAAAAATGTAAAAATAATAGAAAGGTTACTAAAACAGCAACTTACAAGAATTTCTACAAAACATAGCACTGATGGAGCTGGATTAAGAGAAGTAATAAGGAGTAAGTACCCATATGCCACATCCTGAAACACAGCAGCATGCTTCCCCCACCCACCCAGAAAAAAGGCTAAAAGAAAAAAATAAGGAGAAAATAATCTCATCGTTTACCTTGGTTTTCACAGAATCAGAAAAAGTACAGCCAACTCTTTACCTTGGGACACTTCTTTTTAAACTATCCAGATTATTAGTTCTGCATTTGATCTATCTATTTACATTTATTCAGAGATGACAACACCCACATGGTAAAATGTGTAGCAAACACTACTATAGGGATGCGGGAGAGAGGAATGACTGGAATTCAGAAGTGCATTTTCTCCATGGTTAAACTTACTGATAATTGTACCTATTAGCACTGTAATTTTTAGCAACTTAAAAAGTTTTTAGCAGCTGTAAACACAAACCTTCTATTTAAAAATGTCAAGATTTTATACATTTCTCTCCCAGCACTGGAACAAGTAAAATGGAAAGCAGAGGAGGGGAACCTCCATGTTACCAAAGAAAAATTCTGTTATAGCAAAGGCTAAAGAGAACAGGAGTCTGAAAACTCAAAGAAGATCATCACTCTGAAAATGATTTATTTCAGGTACCAGAAGATATGCTTATAAGCTTCTTAAGTATGCTTAATAAAGCTCAGGAAGAAGTCAAAATGAGATGCTAAAAAAGGAAGATAATATAATATGATAAGAGATTACAAGGGAATTCTGATTACAAAAGTGCGATTATAATCCATTTAGAGGAGGCTAAATGCAAAAGTGGCGCTTGGAAGGGGGCCAACTTGAAAGATTCTTCCGTGATTCAGAGAAAAAGCAGCAAAGTTAGACTAATTACTATCTAATTCCCCTTGAAACAACCAAACATATATAACATCAAGGAAAATCTCTGTAGTCCTAAAGGGGGAAAGGAAGGAAGGAAGGGAGATAAAGTGGGAGAAGAAGAAAAGAACAGCAAATGCTTTAAGGTTATAAAGAAAAGAAATTCAATTGAAGGAAACCTTTCCAATACTAAGATGTTCAAAGTTTAATGTAGGGATCAATGAGAAATATGGGGGTTTTCCCACAATAATCTAAGAATAATACTGGGCACAGAGAGACTGGAATTGGAAACAGATGAACTGTGAGTAGTTAGTCTAAGTCTTCAGAAAATGCAGAATGAAGTTTGTGCACAGAGAGGGGACTGTCCTGGAGGGAAATCAGAGGATTTGACAGGAGCCTCCTGAGGTAGCCAATGTGACAATCAACACAGGGTGTCAGCTGCTTCAGCTAATTCCTGGCTACAAGTCACAAAGGCATTCCTAAAACTTCCTGGGCAGAAAAGTAAGTATAAAAAGGCAAAAAGCTAGCTTTAAATATCTCATCAAAACTATCAATTAGGAAACAGCATAGCAGTGTTTTGAGATTCAAAGGGGAAATTAAAATAACATAAATCTGTAATCAAAAAAGTCTATTATCAGACAAAATATACATTATACTTTTTTAAGGAAGAACAAATGGTGATAGATATTATATTCAGCCAAAGCCTATGCATAATGCTGTTCTCACCTAATAACATGGGTAAAATACTTTAGAAATTCATTCAATAAATTTAGAAATTAATAGTGTTTAACAGTTTAAAAATGTAGAAATCCTAATTGTAAATGGCTGTGAGTGAGAAAAATAGGTAAATTTTAATAAATGAAAAAAAGTAAATATAATCAAATAATTGCAAATATATGCATAACTACTTTAGTAAAAATGCAAGAATATATAACTTTCAGTTTCTTTCTTATTGCATTGTAATCGATAATTATTTATTACCTATTTAATTATAATACTTGTGTATATAGTTATATACATATTTTCATTTATTCAATTATATTTATACAATTATTTTCAATCATTAAGAGTGATACATTGAGGGGCTGAAGTGGTAGCCTGGAGGTTATGGTGCTTGCCCAGCATGCACGAGTACGCAGGTTCAAACCCCAGCACCACGTACACAAGCAAGAGTCAGAGCAACAAAAGCCACATGAAACACTAAATAAAAATTGATTCTCTCTCTCTCTCTCTCTCACTGTCCCTCTTTCTTTAAAAAAAAAATTCCTTTTGATACATTGAGGAGGTTGACTACATGAAAAAAAATCTACCCTTGAAGCAGTCTGCTTAAAGGGCTCTTTTCTCTGGATCACAGGGGTCTGGGTTATTTGGGGCTCTAAGGAAGTCAGCCATGGAGAAGAAAAGGCTGGAGGGTCAGACAAGCGATGCCTCTGTTTCATGAGGGAAGGCACAGGTGGGTCCCTAAGTCTTTCCTTCCAATCACTACCATCAGGCATTACTGGTTCTTTGGTGGCAATTAATTCCAATAGCAGAATCTTTCAGTCATCTTTGCTCTTATTTTTTCAATATTATGGCAAATTATGTGACATTGATTGGTGCTACATTCCATGTGCCATGTTAAAGCAGTTCTTTAAAAATTTTTAAGTTGAAAAGGGATATAATAACAGTTTATGTTGTAACCTTGGAAGCAGAGTTTATGTGACAGATGACTGAGGAGAAATACTGAAAGCAAGGAGACAAGTTAAGAAGCTGCAAAGGCTGTGAGACAACAGGAGTCCAAAGTAAGGCTGTAACTGGGAATGGAGAGCAGGGGACAGGTCTGACATGTACTCAGTGCATGCAGAACACATGCAGATACAGGATTAGACCCGGGGTAGATAAGGTATCTAACTCTATTAACCTAAGGGGAGAACATGAGAATGCATAAGAAGGTAGAAGTTCAGCAGGCAGGAGCCTGACTGTGGAGTAATTTGCTCAAATAAACTAGCAAAACAGAGAGTATCTAGGGGAGAATTAGAGCATAAAAAGTGGCATCATATTACTTATTTAAATATTTTTTTAAAAAATCTATCATTGAGGTATTTTTTATGACTATATAACTACTAAATAGACTTTGGTTTATGGAGGGAAAGAGGCTTACTCAAAATTAGACAGGAAGTAAAACAGGTCTAAAAATCAGGTCGTCTCATTGGAGGCTGAAAGTATTATTTTTCACTGTTTGATAATTTAGTAATGCATAATGTCTTTTTATCCTTCATATAGACTATGTGGTTATAATTAGCACAGATGATCAAAAGATCAATAATAAGTCCAGGAAATGAATCAAGAGGAATCAAGAAAATGAATGAACAGTGAGAACCTACATCGACATTTCAACTTGTCAGGAGTAAATGCTTTGAGTTAGACTGTCACACGAGCATTAAAATTACTTGGGTCAAGGATACAGTCAATGCAGATGTCAGTGATCTCGCAGGAAAGCAGCAGCCTTGCTATCCTTGCAAAGCAGCTAATTATTTGATTCATTCTGATGCAAACACAAATACTGTATGTCTGGAAAACAATTGCCATGTGGATATAGTTTTAAATTGTCAAGCTTTTTGGAATATATTCATGAAGCATATTAAATTGGCTATTTTGCTTTGGGAGATATAATTTTATACATTATAGTGCTCCACTGAAATGTCATACTCTGTTTTTCAGCAGTCTTTATTGGCCAATAATTCAATTATAAACACAATTCATTATTTTCATGTTAGATTAGAAAGGCTTTTGCGTTTGCTTGGGCTATCTCCCCAGAGCAACTGGGATAGTTTATAAAAGGCCAAACCACAGGGTGGAGCATGGAGAGTATGAAGCATCATATAAAATTTGCCATATTAAATCGAAATCTGCCTTCCAGCAAGCTATATCGTCAGCACTTGGTTAGATAAAGGCCAGTGCACAACAGCTGGGAGGGAACTCTTGCATTCTGTTTTCCCTATTTCTCCTATGAGTTTTTATGATTTATTATCTTTAGTGCATCCTTTCCTGGCTTTTTCTCTGTCTACCAGTGAGGATGCTCTAATTCTTCAATTGCCTTCCTTGAGTCCTTTGGTGGATTCTGGGCCTCCTCTTTTCCAGATTGAAAACATTTTCTTCTATTTGTTTCCTTTTCCATCATAGGGTGTTTCTAAAGGGGATTAGAAGCAAGCAGGCAGGGAGACATAGAACTACCTACTGACCAATATCACAAGCGAGCTGATAAGAACCACTTACCTGTATGAGTACAAGCTATTTCTGACAGTAGTGAAATTTCTTCTGATATCTCAGTTGAATGGCCTCCCTTTGCATTTTAAATCATCATTATGCTACTTTCCTCATATGCACGGAAAATGAAACTACTTGGGTTATTCCTCAACTGTCGCTTGGCATTGTATTTCAGAAACTTTAGGTATCTTTATTTACTGATACATTCTAATATACATATGATAAGATTCAATATGCCATATCCATACCTACATATAACATAAGTGATCAACCTCATTCTCCCAAGCCCATCTCCTTTCCCTCCCTTCTCCTTCTCTGTATCCCTTGCTGTATTTACTGGTTTCCCTTCTGTTATTAATTGGTTAATTAGTGCATTATTTTTTTATTCAGAAATTTATTTGTTGAATAATCACATAATCTTCTAAAGAAATAATATAATATATATATATAGATTCTGAAGATTAGATTTACCCCCTAGAGCGCCCCCTCAATTACCCACCCTTATCCCTCCCCACCCCTTCCCAAAACATCTCTAAAAATATATAATTTGTTGTATAACATTACATTAGTGCATTATAATTACACAGAAAAGCAGGCTTCACTGTGATATATTCATACATGGAAATAACATAATCTGATAGCTTTAAAGTGAAGGTGTCTCTGATTGAGTGTCACTATTCCAAAGGGATCTGATCCAGAAAATCTTGAAAGTCTTAGCTTCTTAGCAGCTCCTGAGGCTTCAATATTTCTATTTCATTCTAAATATATTCAGTTCATTTCTTAATTTCTCACTTGTTCCCAGTGGTGTCTTAAGAGTACATGAGAGGGGCTGGAGCAGTGGCTCAGCGGTTAAGGTGTTTGCCCAGCATGTGCCAGTACAGGGGTTCAAACCCTAGCACCCAGGTACACAGCTAAGTGTCAGAGCAGCAAAGGCCATGTGGAAAACGCAATAAAAATCGATTATTTCTCTCTCTCTCTCTCTGTCATTCTCTCTTTATTAAAAAAAAAGAGTACATGAGAAAAATACTGAAGTTTCTGAGAAATGCAAAGAATTACTGATTTGATTTTGATTTTGATTATTACATCACAAGTTTTTTGAGGTTATTTCTTTTTACATTTCTTTTTGGTAATTGTTTTTCATTGTTTTTGTTTGTTTGTTGTTTTAAATCTGGGGTAATATCCCCTTGAAAGCTATATAGGCTGTTACATAAATAATGTGAATACTTAGTAAGAAGAAAAGCTATTCTTAAACATTTCATATGATGATTAATAGTCAAATTGATAAAAAGACAAAACAATTCTTTCGTGCCAATAGTTTTTGTTTACTGGAGTTATTTTTAAAAAGATTAAACTATTTTCTTAAAATAAAAAATAAATATAAAAAATAGAATCAGATCTATTTGGTAATGTGTTTTGAAGCAATTATTTTTTCCTGTTTAGTAGAAGCAGTTTCTTCAGTTCACCCCTGTTCAGTCAGCAGTGTCCAAACACTGCCATCCTTCCCCACCACACACACTGGCTGATTCCCCCCTAAGGTCATCTCACAAAACAAGTGAAGATTCAGCCACAGGGTGTCCCAGAGCAGCCACAAGCTTGACAACATCTCCAGAATGACAGCAGAATGAAACAGGAGGAATTATTCTGGGCTTTTAAGATCTGCCCCTAGTAAACAAGAAGCCTAATAAACTGACCCTCACTGTCTTCATTTTAAAAAAGCAGAACCATCTTGTATTATCTCAAAGTCTACAAAATGTTAAGTATAAATACGTGGCTCTTCAATGTTGATAGGACAACATCATTAGCAAATTCAATTAAATGAACTTGATGCAATACAATAAAATTTAAAAACTGGTTAAAGACACAAATGATTTTTTTCAGAATTAGATATTCTTAATCATCCTTTTTTACTGTTTTAGCATCTTTTAAAATTGGTATTACTTTGTAGATAAATTCAACAAAGTCATGCAATATTTATTTTTGTGTTAAAATACAAGTTATATTCTTTTAAAAATCAAGTTAGAGTTGTCTAAGGACTAAAGTAGTTCTATTTGTTTGGTCTTTTGAAAAATAAATCATATATATAGATCCCTTACCACTTATTTCCTGTAAATAAAAATGGTCTGAAAGAATCACCATGGTTTCCAGAATAGCCTAATTCACACCAAAGAAAGTCTCTAATTTTGTTGTATTTAGTAGTTCTACCCTAAAATTACTTATTAAAATCATGCTGTGTTATTTACATAATAAATACTCTATTTTCATTCACTTTTATTTTATTTATAGCTATTATCCTTAGTTTTAAAGTAAAACAGGGGCTGGAGCAGGGGCAGGCAGTTATGGTGCTTGCCTGGCATCTGCGAGTAGAGGGTTGGAACTCCAGCACCACCTGCACAACAAAATCTCAGAGCAACGAAAGCCACATGAAAAACTAAATAAAAACTGATTCTCTCTTTCTTTCTCTCTCTCTCACTGTCACTCACTCTTTAAAAAAAAAAAAAGTAAAAGAATCACAATCTTTGTCAAATTGCAATGCTGAGTATGTTTCCCCCACAGACTGCAAAGTTCATTTTCTTTTTAACTAGGCTACTTCTAAGAAATTAGGTAAGTTTTAAGCTATCCTCCAGAAATCTTCAGTCTATCCAAAATCCCACAAAATTCCATATATAAGTGGGATAATGGTTTTCCTTAAAAAGAAATGCCCAGACTCTTACAAGAGTCTACAGTAGAATTTGAGGGACCTAAATTTGCATATAAAAAGGCTTTTGGTATAGGATAGGCTAGCAGAAGCTGAAAAACAGAATTTTAAAAAGTATGACTGCATTTTCAACTTGTTATGGTGTTGTTATTGTTGTTACCACTGAAAAATGAATTCAAACTCTAATCTTCGTCTTATATTAGAAAAGAATCCTTTCTGATCAATTTCCTCAGACACATTCCTCTAAAGTTCTTCAATAAATAAAAACCATATATAACAAGCCCTTACCAAAAATTATCAATGGTTAAAAACAATTGGAAGTTTATCCTCTAAAATTAATAATAAGATATCCACCCTCACTATTTTTATTGAACATAGTACGGAAAGTTCTAACTAGAAGAGTTAGACAAGAAAAAGAAATAAAAATCACCTAAATAGAAAGGGAAAAGCTAAATCCTGTTGCTGACAAAAATGATCTTATGTACAGAAAACCCTATAGAGTCCACCAAAATTCTTTGAACTAATAGGTTCTATATAGTTATTATTAGATGACTGTCAATAATGATGGCCATATTTAGATGTAAATACAAATTTCTTTTTCACAAATCACAACCTTTTAGAGGCATACCCCTCCTCCCCAAAGGAATTGCTGGAATTCCTTTCCTGGGGTAAACTGACTACCTCACCACACCTGAGTTTTGGCACATAGCTAGTGCTTCCTGGTACAGCCGCAGTAATAACTCCTTTGTCGCAATTTCAAATCCCCCACCCAAGCCCTGTTCTCACGAGACAGCCAAGAGAGCTAATAAATTTGCTGACTCTGAACCATGCAGTGCTGTTCTCTCCAGTCCTGGGAGCAGCCATCTTGCTACCTTTCCTAATAAAATCTATTGTCTCAGCTACCAGGCTTCTCTTGGCTGCAAGAGCACATCCAACAGATACAGGATACAAAATCAATACATAAAATTAAGTAGCATTGGAAGAAATCATGCTCAGTAAAGTTAGCCAAACCCAGAGAGTCAAGGTTCAAATGTTTCCCTCATTTGTGGAGACTAGAATAAAACCCAGGCTTTGGTGAAAGTCGTCAAACTTTAGACCCACCAAAGGCAGAGCAACACATAATCTGGGGGAAACACATTAGTGTAGGTGGGGGAGGGCAGAGCAGAGGCAAGGGGATGGGAGAAGAAGAGAAGATAGGGAGGGATCTAGGGAAACAATCAACAGTGTAGCATACTCTTTACCCCTCCCCCTGAGAAGTCAAATAGTACTTATGCAATCATTTAATTCTGAAAAATTCACAATTTTATATATATATATATATATATAGAGAGAGAGAGAGAGAGAGAGGGAGGGAGAGAGAGAGAGAGATCCATATCTCTTATAGGAGCATAATATAGAAGAATGTAGAGACTGGGGTATGGGCAATGTGGGGGTGCTATGGTTTAAGATCAAGTGTATATCATATTGTACTTTATATATATTTATGATTGTACAATAACTCAACTCCTTCTAAAAAAACTAAAATAATACATTACAAAGCTATAGTTTTCAAAATGGCATGATGCTGGCATAAAGTCAGACACATCAACAAGTGAAACAGGATAGAAAGCCCAGAAATAAATCAAATATTTATGGTCAATTGATTTTTAACAGTTACTAAGAACACAACATGGAAGAAGGGTGATCTCTTCACAAGAATGCAAGAAAATTTGAATATCTACATGTAGAAGAATGAAACTAAATCTTGATCTCACATCACAAGCTATTTTGAGATTAATTTAAATGTAAGACATGAAATTATGAAATTACTAGAATTAAACACAGAAATTTTCTACAAAATTGCTGTGGGTAATGATTTCTTGGATATGAACTCAAAATCACAGGGAATAAAAGCAAAAATAAACAAATGTTATTCATCAAACTATGAAGTTTCTGCACAGGAAATGAAATATTAACAGAGTAAAGAGGTAACCCATATATTTACAGAAAATATATGCATCTGATAAGAAGTTAATATTCATATTGTTTGAGGAACTCAACTGAAGAACAAAAAACAAACTCCATTTAAAATCAGACAAAGGACCTGAATAGACCTTGTTCTAAAGAAGACACAGAATCCAAGCAGCAGTGACATGTGCCTGTAATTTCAGTGACTCAGCAGGGTGAGGCAGGAGGATCAAAACCTTGAATCCAGACTCAGCAACTTAGTAAGACCTTGTCTCAAAATAAAAATAAAAAGGCATGGGGATGTATCTCAGGGGTAGAGCTCCCCTGGGCTCAATCCTCTATATCATGAAAAAAAAAAGGAAGGCATATGAATGGCTGTCAGGTTTATAGAAAAATACTAATCAATTACTAATACTCAAAGAACAATAATCAAATAATTTAATCAATCACTTATTATCAAATACAAATACAACAATCAAAACCACAATAAAATATCACTTCCCACCTGTTACAATAGGTATTATCAACCAGATGAAAGATAATTGTTGATGAGGAATGGAGAAAAGGGAATCCTTGTACACTATTGATCGGAATGTAAATGAGTGCTACCATTTTGGAAGACAGTATGGAGGCTTCTCAAAAAATTAAAAATAGTGGGCTGGAGCGGTGGCTCAGCAGTTTCGGCGCTTGCCTGGCAAGCACGAGGACCTGGGTTCAAACCTCAGCACCTCGTACACAACTGAGTGTTGGAGCAACGAAGGCCATGTGAAAAACTAAATGAAGTTGTTTCTCTCTTTCTCTGTTTCTCTCACTGTCCCTCTCTCTTAAAAAAAAAAAAAAATAGAACTACCATATGATCCAGCAATTACACTTCTGGTTATGTATCTAAAAGAAACAAAAGCAGAATGTTAAGGAGGTAACTGTACTACTGTGTTCATTGCAGCACTGTTCACAAATGCCAAATGAGAAAGAAACACAACTGTTCACCGACCAATGAATGAATATAGAAAATGTAGCGCATATTCACAGTGTAATACTATACTATTCTTCCTCCAAAATGAAGAAAACCCTATGCTGAGTGACAACATGGATTAACCTGGAGGACATTATGCTAAGTGAAATAAGACAAGCAGGAAAAGACAAATACCGAATAAGCTCACATGTCAAAGTGAAACTATCAGAACTCGCAGAAGTAGAGAGTATAACGGCAGCTACCGGCTTGTTGGCGTTAGTGCAGATGGGGAGAAGATAGAGGTTAAACTGATTAAAGATTCAGTTAGACAGAGGAATAAGTTCTAGTGATCTACTGCATAGCATAGTAAGTATAGTTAAGGATAATGTATTCGATATTTCAAAATTCCTAAGAAGGTAGATTTTAAATATTCTCAGCAAAAATAAATTATGTATGTGAGGTGGTAAATATGCTAATGAGTTTGGTTTAATCATTCCACAAAGTTTACGCATAGCATCACTTTTTACTCCATAAATATACACAACTGTTATTCGTCTGTTAAAGAAAAAGAATTCCTTCCATTGAACCCATGCCTTCTTTTGTAGATGTCTATTTTCCCTCTTAAACTAGGACTTGTGCTGGAGGAAAGCAACACTTCCCAGTGAGACTCATTTCTGTCATTCAACTAAGACATAAAAAAGTAGAATCTTAGTATATTTCTCCCAACTATAAACTGTTCTTCATTGTTGTTGTTTAGTAACATAGAAAATAAAGGATGAGTACATATCTATATAGCAAAAGACAGAGAGAGAGAGAGAGAAAAGAATTCCTTCCATTGAACCCATGCCTTCTTTTGTAGATGTCTATTTTCCCTCTTAAACTAGGACTTGTGCTGGAGGAAAGCAACACTTCCCAGTGAGACTCATTTCTGTCATTCAACTAAGACATAAAAAAGTAGAATCTTAGTATATTTCTTCCAACTATAAACTGTTCTTCATTGTTGTTGTTTAGTAACATAGAAAATGAAGGATGAGTACATATCTATATAGCAAAAGACAGACAGAGAGAGAGAGAGAGAAAGAGATCAAAGACAGAGAAAAAGGAGTCATTCATTAATAAAGTGACCTAATACAAAATAAATAAATTGCTCTTGTCTTTGGAACTGCGATTATAATTTTTTTCATAGTCAACTGAGGTGTGATTAACATTTAAATGCATAGGTTATTTAACATTTAAGCAAAAAGGTTTCTCCATAAGTTCCTCTGGATTTATAGGATCACCCTTACCAACAGTTCTTCTGAAGCTGCGTTCTATGGAAGATGAGATGCTCAAGCACAATATTCAGATGAGTACTGTTTCTCTGAACACAAAACCAAGCAGCCACACAATACCAGAGCAGGTGGCTAACTTCACATCCTCCTGGACTAAGTGGCAAACTTTCCTGGAATTAAAATACAACAACTTATCTGGGGAAAATTCTTTGATTTGAACAAACAAGAAAATAAAATTTAAATGTACAATTTAAAATGCTTATTATCTTACACTTCATGTTTCACCGACTGGAGTAATTTACACAAGTATATTTTCGTAAGTATATGAAATTGACTTGAACCTCATGTATGTTATTTTTCACATGGGTCTCTTGTGTTCAGTGTCATTAGTTCTAGAAGTATGAAAAAAACTGCATCCTCTGAGGGACAACTGTTAGACACAATTGTGTTTCTTAGACTCTGTGTGATTCAATTCTCCCTGTCCTGAGGAAGAGTGGGACAGGAGAAAGTTGGATGTGAATTTCTAATTAAGGACCAAAATATATGCCTTGCAGGACATGGTCACTGTTAAGTAAGTGTTTTTAAAGCCTACAAATTCAGATAACAAATGGGCTACTGTTGCTTCTTTTTTTTTTTTTTTTTTCTTCTCAGAGTGCTTCCTGACAGTTTCATAGATTTAATTGATCCACTAAAGTAAGTGGAATCCAATGACGCCATGGCACTCCCATTGAGTGGCTGCCAACAGTAGACATTCAGACACACAGGTGCTCGTACTGCTAACTTAGTTGGTATTTTGTGCTGTTAAAATGAAACACTTAGACTCTAAAAGGCCTCATAACTCTTATCATATAAAGGAACATCACAACTACAATTCAAAGATGATTCCATGTTGAGTAGTCTTCAGATGGAAGGTCGGAAGTTCATACATAAATTTAAACTAAGACATTTTAAGTTTCTAGTAAGCCAAATAGTTAAGCACTGCAGATGTGTATTGATTTGCTTTATGTCAGGAACTCTGCTACCTGCTACAAACGAAAGGCATGAGTAAGATACCCTCTGCCTGAGCCTGCTGACTCTGGGGAACAATGACTCAGAAGAGCAAATGGAAACAAATCAATGTGTGGAATGTTAGAATATTCCACAGAAAAGTTCTGTTTTAAAGTAATGTAAGGCATCAGACTGAGACATGCTAACTTCAGTAAATGATACATAACTCAATTTTCTGCTTTGTGGTGTAGCCCATCCAAAAAGTGGAAACCTCATAAATGAAATTCTCTTCTCAAACTGCCCTAGGTGTCTCAGTCTGGAAGCCTGACAGGTGTCATGTTAAAAACTTATTCTGGGGGGCTGGAACGGTGGTTTGGTGGTTATGGGGCTTGCCTGGTGTGTGCAAGTACATGGGTTCAAACCCCAGCACCCACATACACAACTAAGTGTCAGAGCAACTAAAGCATTGTGAAAAACTCAATAAAAATTGATTCTCTCTCTCCCTCTCTCTATCTTTCTTACTGTCCTTCTCTCTTTAAAAAAAAATTATTCTGAATAAACTGGTAAGTAGATAGGTTTTGAAACTTCGGGACAGCTTCATCAACAATCAATGTATTTTATTTAATTATCATTTAATTATTATTTCTTCTTTTTACAATCATAAATACTGCATGGCTACATAGACTATTCAATTAGGCCAAAAATATTTGTGTTAACAAACTTAAGCACCATAACCAGAAGAAATTAGTGAATGCATTTGATAAAGAAAAAAAAATCAGGATTCATAAGTACTACATGGTAACCAGTGGTGCCCCTAGATCTCCAAAATCAGGATTTAGACAATGAACAAGAGTTTAGTTTTATTTTCAATTTTATATGATACCATTTTTACTCATTCATCATCAAGAAGGGTGAGAAGCAGCCTCTAGTGTCTGCACTGATTTGATAGCGTGTTATTACAGTCTGGTCTAACACTCACAGCCAGGTCATTTTGATCCCCTGTTGGACATAAATTCACTAAATACCAAACTCATATAATATTGCTCTGAGACCATGACAAATCAACAAAGCCATCTGATAATTATTTTCCCAAGCACAGAGAAAGGCAAAGTCATTGTGCCAATAACAAAATTCCTAGCCAGAGGCTTGCCCCTACTTTCCAACAGCACCCAGTCCAGAGAGAAGCCCTTCTTCCCCCAGTCCTCCCATAATCACCACAGTCTGAGACCTGTCACAGATGCATTGCAGCCCCCACTGGCTGAGATGTCACAGGATTCCTGGTGATGTGGGTTCTCGCTCTACAATATGTAATGGCCCCAGTGTGTCTAACTGCAAATGTACTCCTGTTCACCTTGGTCTTAGGGCACGAGAATCACCAAAAACAGATTTACCCAACTTGAGGAATTAATACAATAATGATGATTATATAATTTAATACAGTTGCCACAGACAGCATCAATGTTGTAGACCAAGACAGATAACATCTTGGAGTTTTTGAGTGGTGCAGAATTCTTTGCCTTTACACTAAATCAGTTCTTCTCCATATGTTGTTGGTAGGAAAAAAATGCCACTTGCAAACTACTAAGACTAGAGAAACTAAGAATATATAATTAAAAATCATTATAATAAATTGACAGAATTATATACATATTCAGTCTAATAAAAATCAAGATGTGCTTTTATAACTTTAATATCCTTTTTTCAATAATTCAGTATTATTACATTTTATAAAATTGTCATTCTGTGGTGGTTTAGAAATTTAAAAACTAATAATAAAAGAAAGGAAGGGAAGGAGAAATTAGGACTTTTTTTTTTGTACCAGGGATTGAACTCAGGGACACTGTGCCACATCCCCAGGTTTTTTCAATTTTTATTTTGAGACAGGATCTCACTAAGCTGCTTAGGGCCTTGCTAAATTGCTGAGGCTGGCCTCAAACTTGTGATTCTCCTGCCTCAGCCTCCTGAGGCACTGGGAATTACAGGTATACGCCGCTGTGCCTGGCTGGGACTAATTTTTACCAAACACAACATGAAAAATACCAAGTGCAACACTAAATGACTTCTTCCTTCCCTTCTGTAATTTTCCCCCTCTTAACCACTTGCTTCAGTTCTTTCTCATATGTTCCTTTGTCTTTGGATGGTCAGTTGCAGCTTGTGCAATGCCTACGATGAGAAGCTCATCCACAAAATACTGTCCAATGTCAGCTAAGAATTCAGATAACCATCACCTTTAATTTTATGAAAATTTAAGTTCATAAACTGACCAGGTTTTTATGACACACATGAGCTTCAAAGCATGGGCTTTATTTTGGCTGCTCAGATACAGCTTTCAGCATTTCACCCTTGTTTTCAATCACTTTGGGAATGGTTGACATTTGCCATGAAAGGCGCTCTCAATACCAACGTGCTACCTGGATAATGGGGACTTGATCACAGGATGATGCTCCTAATTTTGAATAATCTGTGTCTCATAATCCAATTCCTAGTGCCCATTTACAATTATATCAGCACACAATACCCAAAATTTAGGTAGTGCCTTTGGATTACTGAATAGTTAAAGTGTTAGAGGATGAGATTGATAATCACAGGAGAATGTAAACTTTGTGGTCTGCTAGTTTTCAGGAAACTATTCACACTTTAGAACAGATAAATCTACTTAATAAAAGATCTACTCCATTTTAACGGAGTTTAAAGCTACCTTCTCCAAAGAACTGTGCTATTTTTGCCATGTGACCACCATGCTTAGAAAATTCAGCTTTGCAGGTAAGCTAACGACAGAGTAGGAAGCCCAGTCCAGCATCTGGCTCTGTAATCCACAGAGCTAATTAAAGTGTACCATTTGTCAAAGTCCATGGAAACCCTGTGTCTGGATCACATAAAGGACATTGAAAGGAGAAATGGGGTTCAGCAGCAGAGGAAAGGGAATTTCCTACTCTGAAAGAGAAACAACACCTATAATTGTGTATGGCAATATATAAACCCTACATAATTTTCAAAGCAATTTTAGCAACAGTTTGATCACAAATTAAGTAATTATGCTTTTACTTCAATGAATTTAAAAATTAAAATCTTTTACAGGGGCCAAAATATGCTGCCATGGACCTTTTAGCATTATCAGAGGATAAGGGCTATAGGAATAAATTCACAAATCCTCTCTTATAATATGCTGCTAATAAGGAGGGGATAAAGGATGACTACAAATGTGTCTTTTGTGGTCCAACTTTCTCTCTTTTTTCTCTTCATTTTCCTGCAAGTTTGAGTGAGATACTACAGAATGAGGAGATGCTCAACTGAACTGGAGAGGCTGGCTTAGATTAAGTGATACTGGAGGAATTGGGCTGAAATTGGGAAACTTCAAGGCAGGCAATCAAGCACTGAATCAGAGCTGATTAGGCGACTCAGCAATTTCATAGCAATGTAGCTACACTATTCTTTATAGTCTTCATATTATGAAGTAATTGAAGGAGGAGAAAAAGGGCAATAAACCTGATAGGCCAAAATCTGTTATAATCCCCTGTGAGAATCACATTGAAAGAACTGAAATAGAATTCAGGAGCAATTTAATTTAAGCCCTTTGTTCCACAAAGTGGGAAAAGACACAGAAGGAGACAGGTCTCATTTAAGCAGAAAGGTTCGTTCCTAGTGTTGACAGTTCTGCCCCTTGCAATTCAGGCTGATCTGTAGAGCTTTAAGCTCCCTTCACTGGCTGTGTGTGTGCCCCAGGAGTGACGGAAATGGAATCATCCTTCAAGAGCATCGGAGTGAACACTAGAAGCTGCCTGCTTTAAAACCAGACACTCGGGTTGCCAAGATTTCACGATAGCTTATTTGTTTAAAGGAAAATCACTCAAATCATTACATTGTCATTATAACCTTGTCCTTAAATGAAAATTATTACATTTAACTGCCTACATTAAACTGAATGTCGAACTACTTTTTCAATGTTTATTACTTAGCACTTAATTTTAAAAGGCATTTTTTTTGGAACCTCACGACAATCCTATAGAAGAGTTGGGGTGCATATGACAAGGATGAGGGTGAAGATGATGAGGAAGACTTTTTACAGATAAACAGATGGAGATTTGGAGAGTTGAATGGATCTCCTCCACATTTCACAGCCAGTTGGTGAGCAGGTCTTTTCTATTCATGATCAGTGTTCTTTCTGTTGCTCAGGGTCTTACATTATATATTTATTGTTAAACCTTTATTAAACTTACAAGATCTCTTCCTTTGCAATGATGCAATTCATGATCATTGGTAATTATAACCAGAAGGTTCAAACTACTTAGCAAATATATAAATGGTTCATCAGTAATGAATCAAAAAGAAAATACAGAGACGTACAAAGGGTACAAATAGATGTGGCTGAAATGTCTTGTCTTACATATTTAATGTATATCTAATGTTAGAAAGGGCCCACAGGGAGCATGGAAAACTGAGGCTGCACAGAAACAGAGCAGTCAGTAAAAAGAATCTTCCTGAAAATTCCTTATTATCTCAATTTCATTATGTTAAAAGCCTTTTTTGTTCTTTCAGAAAATTTTAAAAAATGAATTTTCTATTTATAAACTATAAAATAATCACTGTATAAAAAGATAAAATAATGAAAGAATCAAGGTTTCAAAGTGCTTACTGATCTCTTTCGGAAGAGGAAAGGAAATAAAGACATTATTACATCAGAGACTGAAGTCTGTCTTCTGGGGTCATCAGTCAGCATATGCAGAATCATATGGCTCACTCACTTGTGTTTGCATAATTATGATTTAGTACATACTAAGGAATTACAAAATTAGGGAAGATTGTGTTCTCTAAGGTCGATCACTAATATCTAAGTAGATAAAATTAAAAGATTTTTAAGAATTATTTTAGTTCCTCATTTAAAGTAGTAGTTATACGTATTCATGCTCTGCTACTGATCCAATTATATCCTTACCACTAAATATGAATATGGTTGCAAGAAATTAGTGTACAGGATGTTCAGCCCACCACATCCCACCCTCTCTGCAGCAAACTCATCTCCAGCAATGCCTGCTGAATTGATAAGCATTGTAATCATCATACGTATCATACAACAGGATATACCTACCACATAAAATTACCCACCATATCTGAATATATGTCATAAAATTCTTCATTATTGCTCACAGTAGTGAAGATTGAATGAGAAAGTTCTTTTTTACATATAATTTCTGATATTTTCAGGATAAATTGCACATTTGCAAAGATGTTTGGATACTTGTGATATGATTCTTCAGAGAAGGAAAGTGCTATTGTAAGAAAAGTCATTTGTGAGAAATATTTCAGTAATATCTTGCATGTTACTTCATTTGTCTTTTAGCTATTAAACTACAATTAAATTTAGTACTTCTGTGCTGAAACTCTTACACATTTCATCACCTAGTCAGGATTTGTAATAGTCTTTCTGCCCCCTGGTGGTGGAATAGAAAACTAAAAGGTAAATAATTCATACATAGGAGTTTATGTAATTCTGAACAGCATTGCATACCGGTTGAACCCCCAATTAAATATTGTTACTGCTCAACAATGCAGGTAGCCTCTAGGTGAAAATAAATCAAGTTATAATTTATACAGTATTCATCATGGATACTTTGAAGATGTAATCTTAGAAACAAATTAATGTCACCATTTCTAACCCCACATTCTCTAGTTTTACTCCTTTTCAAGACGTCATTATTGATTTTCAAAGCAGATCCTTTAATATAGACAACAGTCATGCCATTTAACATAAAACCACGTGATATTTAGTAGGATCGTCTTGTTTTTGTTCTTCATACAAACTTTTAGACAATATTTGGGTTTCAATCTACACACTGGGAAAATGAGTGATGCCCATTCTATTGGGCGGCCACATGAAGACAGAAGCAGCTACCAACAGTTTTGAATAAAAGGCAGTCTGTTGCTGAAGACAGAGACATGTCCTAAGACTTGACTTAACAAAGTTTTGTTAAGAGGGCAAAAAGAAGGGTGCACCCATCATGAAAGAAAGGCGCTGGTTTTCTTGGGACATATCTACAATAACCAAATAAAAGAACGTGAGGTTTTTATTCACATAATTTTCCAAAATCTATTTGCCACCATCATCCGAATATTTGACAAGTCAATATGCTGAACACTGTAAGGAACTACAAATTCTAACTTACTGGAGAAACGAGAACAAGCAGTGTGACAGAAAAGAGCTCCTGTTCCACCAGTCCACAGCCTTCTTTTGGGTTTATACCACAGGGCTTGTAGTGGTGCAGACTTCAAAAAATTTCTGCTGTCAGCTTCTGCTCTCTCCTTAACAATATTTCACAATAAATATTATCCCCCTTCTTCTATCTTGAATCTCTCCATCCCTTATCATAAGACATTGATTTTCTCTTCTTTGGACCTGTTTTTTTTTCATCCAAACTACTGGTGTATTTATATATTAATATAAACATTTAAATCTGAAAATTTTCAGACAATTCACAATTTGGTCTTGTGCTTTAATTTTCCCTCACCAGTCTGAATTTTGCTCCCACCTCTCCTCTGGGGATGTCCCCAAGGTCAGTGACATGATTACAGAAAGCCAGCGCCACTCTTTAGCTTTCCTGATCTTTAACCCTTCCGCAGCTCTTGATAATGTTGGATTCCTTGAACTTTCCTATTTAGACGTTACTATTCCCTCTGCTTTCCTGAATTCTTTATTACTGGGCTCTGTTACTCCAATAATCAATTGAATGTTTATCTTTTGCAAGATTCAATCCTTAGGATTAATCCCCCCACCTCAAGTAATCTCAGCAACATTAAGATGAATGACTGTAAAACTACATATCCCAGGCTTCACCTTTTCTCTCAGTGCCCTTCAAATTGAATATGAAGAATATTTCTCCAGATCTTGACCCTATTACTCAATATGTAAAATTTCAACTTCCTCCTGAATTCCCTACTTTCCTTTACATACAGTCTAGCTCCAATTGACCACCAAACCCAGTCGCTTTTATCTCCTAAATCTTTCAAAAACTATTTTACTATAAACCATGCCCATTGTCGTAGCTCACATCAATAACATCTTTTACATGGCAACTCCTTTTTCTCCATGTACAAGTGAGTCTATTATGTGTATGCTTTCTATAAGGCAAAGGATATTTCCTTCTGTGAGTCTTAATGAAAATGGATTGAAATTACTATTTTAAATAGTAAGACAAAATGCATATCATATTGTCACTTTATATGCATTTATGATTGTATGACAACTGAACTCCTTAATAAATATCAAACAACAAAAATAAACAAATAGTGCTGAGAAATATTGTGCTTGTCTATGGTATGCTGAACTGGCCCCCTGAATCCACTCTGTCCCTACTCCAGTCCAGCAACTTCACTGAAAGTAGGCTCACTTTACTAACATATGAATCTAACTTTTTTTAAACCCAGTGTGGAAGGTAGTACTGCAGATGAGGAAACTAAGTCAAAACTCTGAGGTAGAAAGGATAAAGCAGGGCACCAAATGGTGGTTATCAGAGGCTGGAAGGGGCAGTGGAAGGGTGGACGGGGCAAGGGCAGATGTGAGTGTTTCAGCCACACAGGAGGCTTGATTTCAATGGTCTTTTGCACAGTTTGTCACTACGGTTAATAATAGCATGTTTCAAAATTGCCAAGAGAGTAGATTTTAAATGTTCTCAGCACAAAGAAATGATAAGTATGGGGCGGGCAAAAGCTGAACAAATGCAGTTTGGCTCAGAAGCTAAGACTGTACCTATCTTTTTTCATGAAAACAAAATACAGTTTATGCTCTTTATAGTGACAGTCAGAGCTTCTTAAAATGTAACATAAAACATTTAAAAGTGTAAAATAAAAGATATTGTACCGTATAAATATGGTTGAAGCCTAAGTAAATGTTGTTCAAAACTTTCTAGGTGACCATGAAGGAAAAATACAAAAAGTCGTAAGAAGATCAAATAGCCAATCTGTCAAAAGATAAAAGCATTGTTATATTACATCAATAAATGCTTAAAAATCATATAGAAAATAAATCATTTTATTATTACATTAACTTTTGATAAAAATAATCTCAAATTCAATTGATATTATGTGTTATTCAAATAATTTTAAAACATTTCTATCAAGATTGAAATGTTAGGTTCAGCCAAGAAAAAATTTTATAAATCATCTCTACATTACATATGACCAATATTGAATGCTATTTAGTTCTATACCCTTTATAACAGTATTTTTCGAATTGTTTCATGCCCCTGACGTGAGTCATGAAATCAACTGTGAGGGGATTTTTAATAAAAGAGAAAACATGATGATATATTTATAATTCCTTTTTTTGCAGTATGTGAGTGTATATTTTATGTGTGCTAGATCACAATGCAAAGAATCTTTTTTTTATTAGAAGTATATAGAGATATAGTTGAGAGGGAAACATTATCAAAACATTAGCAATCGATGGATATAAACTTTGTTATCCAGGGGAACTGCCAAAACATGGATAACCACCTTGGGTTTTACCTGTTGCAGTTTCCCCCAGAAGAACTCATGTGTTAAATGGGTAGTTCGTGGAGGAATGACATCTGCTTCTGAGATGGTTCCCCCATCCCAATCACCAGACTCCTATGAGTTCTTCATATACACTCCCCCTCCCCATCCCCCTCCCTACACCTCCAAGTATCCTAGAGAACCATCTCCCTATTACTCTGAAAGTCATTCAATTTGCAGTTTTGTTAGGTTAGCCGTCAGCCCTACTGCTTCCCCATATATGCTAGCATCAACAGATGAGAGAAACCATTCAGCCCTTGAGTCTCTGAGCTTGGGAGACTTCACTAAGCATAATTCTTTCCATCTTCATCCATTTGATTTCAAAAGCCATAATATCGTTCTCTCTAATAGCTGAGTAGTATTCCATAGTATATATGTACAAAAGCTTTTGTTTCCACTCGTCAAGTGAGGGGCATCTGGGTTGGTTCCATAGTCTAGCTATAGTAAATTGAGCTGCTATAAACATTGATGAAGCCACATCGCTATAATACACTGATTCTAAGTCTTTTGGGAAAATTCCCAGGAGTGGGATAGCTGGGTCGTAAGGTGGTTCCATCCTTAATTTTTTGAGGATTCTCCATAAAGCTTTCCATAGTGGCTGAACCAGTTTGCAGTCCCACCAGCAGTGTAACAGTGTTCCTCTTTTCCCACAGCCCCTCCAGCATCTGTCCTTGTTTGTATTCTTCATTTTTGCCACTCTAACAGGAGTGAGGTGGTATCTCATAGAAGTTTTGATTTGCATTTCCCTTATAACTAATGATATAGAGCATTTTCTCATGTTTGTGGGCTTTCTGGACTTCCACTGGAGAGAAGTTCCTTTTGAGTTCTTTAGCCCATTTATCGATTGGATTATTTGCGAGTTTGGACTTTAGTTTCTTTAGTTCCCTGTATATTCTGGATATTAGCCCTCTGTCCAAGGTGTAGCAGGCAAAAATTTTCTCCCATTCTGTAGGTTCTCTCTTGATGCTCTTGACTAGATCTTTAGCTGTGCAGAAACTTTTTAGTTTAATTGCATCCCATTCATTTAATTTTGATTTTACAGCATGCGCCACAGGAGTTTTGTTAAGGAAGTAGCTGCCAACTCGTACAAGCTGTAGTGTAGACCCGACTTCTTTTTCTAGTAAATTTAAAGTTGTAGGCTTTGATCCATTTTGATTTAATTTTTGTGCAGGGTGAAAGATAAGGATCCAGCTTCAGTTGTCTACAAATGGCTGTCCAGTTTGTCCAACACTATTTGTTGAACAGGCTATCTTTCTTCCACACTATACTTTTGCCCCCTTTATCAAACATCAAATAGTTAAGGATATGAGGGTTTGTCTCAGGATTTCAATTCGGTTCCACTGGTCTTCGGCAAAGAATCTTTCTTATTATGGGTCTTGATTAGAAGAGTTTGAAAAGCATCATTTTAGTCAGTGCTGATAAATATTCTGCTAGCACATCATACACTTTACCAAGTTCCCTATCCTCTTGTGAAAAAAAAATCCTCACAATGTCATTACTAAGTAAGCACTGTAAAAACCTCATTTCTTTTTTTTTTATTAGAAGTATATAGAGATACAGTTGAGGGGGAAACATTATCAAAACATTAGTAATCAATGGATATAAACTTTGTTATCCAGGGGAAATGCCAAAACATGGATAACCACCGTGGGTTTTACTTGTTGCATTTTCCCCCAGAAGAACTCGTACGTTAAATGGGTAGCTCGTGGAGGAATGACATTGGCATCTTCCCAATCTCCAGACTCCTATGAAAAAAAACCTCATTTCTGACTTTTAAAATAAATGTGCAGATAAAAATAGCTTTACATAGAAAATGGAGTATCTTCAAAAATATATGGTACACATGATTTCATGTGAAATTAGAAACACAAAAACTGTACAAATAAACAAATTATAAGCTACCAAATCTTGGAAAAGAACTAAATAGCAATAGCTGTCACTGTCAAGTGTGTGTGTGTGTGTGTGTGTGTGTGTACACTTGTGTGTGTGCACAGTTGTGTGTGTGTGAGAGAGAGAGAGAGAGAGAAAGAGAGTGTGAGTGACTATCTGAAATTTTCTTAATAGTAATGTGGAGTATTATCAGATATACATGTTAAAATAAAATAAGAGAGATTAATTTAGCCACATCTCAGTGCTTCACCCAATTCTCTTAATCAAATCCGTGGCATTACAGGACTTTGAACCCATAACTGTGTATATTACTCCAAAAACAAAAAGCTTTCAAAACTCACAGAAGTCAATGGAATTGTTTCTTAATCACACGCCTCTATCATTAATATATATTTTGAGGATGAACCATTAACAGTCAAAGATGTTTCTATAAATTATGAACATCTACCATTTGTGGATTTATAAAATAAAATGTTTCTAAGTCACACCCAGGGAGTTTCTTCTTCTAGACTACTTTGTTACATAGCACTGCGTTTCTCTGGGAGACGGAAGTTAAATGAGAAGGATGTGAAGGCCAACAGACCATGTAAAAGAATACTGCCATTTAGAAGAGAGCATTCTAGGCAGTGACTCCCAGGGAGAGATAAAGCATGAAAGAGTTCGACAGAAAGAGGATAATTTAGCATTTTTCAAGGGAATACGGATAAATATTGAAAGGAATATTAATTGATGCTAAACATTTCAATAAGGCACAAGGAAAATACTGTACTATACCCACATTTGGTTCTGACTTTCACCTGACCCTGATGTTGTCCCTAGTTGTAACTATGCTTGGAAGTGGATTTTAAAAGCTTTCGCCTATGATATTCTGAAGGCCAGATTTTATTGAAAAGCCTGCCTTTCTGTTCCGCTAAGGATTCTCGGAACTTCTCTGCACCATTCTTCGTGTGTCACTTTTGTACCTGCTCCATCTAGCTCGAGAACTCAAGCACGCTTCTAGGCGGGAGCCCTGCTTCTGCAGTCCCTTCTGTCTTCCTCGCTTTCCTTCCATTCTCCATTCTCCTTTACTTCTTTCTCTCTTTCCCCCTCCTTTTCACATCTCTGATTCCTTCATCTGACTTGGAAATAGAAATGCTAGACAATAGTTTTTATGTGTGGCTGTTTCACGTTTGTCCACAGAAACTTGAGGGGTGCTGCTAACCTTTACACCCATCATACACCAAAATGCTGCTGCTTGTGTATTATTCTCTACCCGTCCGTAAGCAGGCCTTGATAATCAAGAAGAGACTACATTTAGAGGCAGATAAAAAGGAAAGAATGTATACAATATCTGAAATGAAACAATATTAGGAAATCCTGTGTTTCTGGCTTTATGCAACCCTGAGCTACTTCATCAAAGAAAGAAAAACAGTGCAGATGGAATTAAGAATTCTGTTAATAAGTAGAGAGCAAAAGGAAGTTTTCCAATAGACTTTGACTCACATGATGGAACTCTACAATGTACTTATGGATCATGCTTGTTTCTGCTAACTAGTTTAAACTACTAAAATAATAAAGAGTAAGCATTAAAATTAATCCATCTGAGATCCAGACAGACGTGTAGCATCATGGTTGAATTCATTGGACTCAAAACCCTTTTGACTGGGACATCATTGGCTAAATCATTAAGCTCTCTGTGCCACAATTTCCTCACCTGTGAAATGATAATCATAGCATACATTTCTTAGGACTGCTGTGAGATAAAATAAGGTAACATCTCAAACATATCTGGTGCACTTATCAGGGGGCAAAGTTCAGAGATAAGTGCTACTCGTTTACTGCTGCTCCAAAAACCCACACGAATTGTCTAACCTGAAGGTGAGGTAATGCAGAGATCATTAAAAGAATTCAATGACATGACATGGATAATGCATAAGCAATATATTAAAGGAAAGAAACTATTTTATAATGGTTTTTCTTTCTAGAAAAAATACAAAAATCAAGAAATGGAGAAAGGTCACTTAAAGTGGTAAGAAAGAAAGAAGAGAGAGCCAGACTTTTTCCAAGCATTTCTATTCTGTTCCTTTTACTGTTTCACTGTATTTAATTTTTCCTTTATAAATCAACATGTTTGTTTTTATGCATTTCATATTTATATTTGAACTTTCATATATTTTCTATTATAAATACAAGTATACATATATAGCACAATGGACAAAATAGGAATACAAAACAGAAGAAAAAGAATTATAATTTCACCATTCTAAGAGAGCTATTGGCAACATCTTAACACTTTTCTCCAGTCCTTCCATACAAAGCCTCCGTTCGTTGCACAGTAAATTTCTGTCATGTGTTTTTTTCATCTGCTCTTGTCTGGTCTCCATAAGTCTTTTACTTCCAAACACATCAGAGAGCATTTAGGCTAGGTTTATAAGGACTGAAATGTGGTTATCTCCCCAGAATGTACTATTGGTCAACTGATTCATGAATAGTCTCTCATGCTTGGTTTCTAACAATTCATAATCAAAATTGGATAAGAAACGTGTCTTTGAATAATCAATTTCACTTGTTTCATACATATAAATATATACATGCTAATTATGTTATATTAAAGAAATTCTCCTTGTCTTTATTTTCTTTCTTCTCAATGAAATCATTAGTTAAGCTAAATTCATGTAACTAATATTCAATTTTGTGATAGTCAACCAGGATCATTACAGGGAGTGAAACGATATGACTTCCAGGACCTTATAAAATGTGATCTTGTGAACGAAGATGGTTTCTCACTTTATAGCTCTAAGATGATATAGTATACCGAGAAGACCCACTTACCTTCTCAAACTTAGAAAGGAAGATTGTATGTCAGCACTTTTAAATGGCAAAGGAAGTAACATTAATAGATGCATCAAATGGAGAAAAAATCTATATAGACTCAAAAAAACAATAACTATACTGATTTTTAATAAAATATTTCTTACATAGCTTGTGAAATTTCATTTTCTCAAAGTATTTCTACTTGCATATCAAATAATAATGTACTATTCACACTTATACTAAGATTAAAATTACCAGACTAGAGAATGTTCCATAAAAAAGTAAATGTATTGTTTGGATCCTAAAACAGACATCATGTGGAATCATGTAATAAATATAGCAATTAAAAGCATTTAAAACATTTTTGAAACATACCTTTATCAGTTTTATTTCAACAGAATACAAAAATACCTTCACAAATGCATCACAGCAAAGTCTGTATAAAACAGATTCCGCAACAAAAAATAAGGCAGGCAGATGATCATAATCAAAGGAAGCATGGTCCAGGGAAGCATAAAGCATATTTAAAGCTTCTGAAATATTAAAAATGTATAAACTCTGTCATTTAAAAGTCATCCAATTTTTCTACACACTATAATTAATTCTTGCAATTAACTATTTTCTCAATAGATTCTTGTTTTAAAACACGTTTTCAAATTCTTTGCTACCTTTCCATCAAGAGATGAATTCTATGCTCCCTTCCCTTTAAACTAGAGCAGGCTCTGTGACCATTTCAACCAAAAGAACCAGCGAAACCAACATTGAGTGATTCCCAAGACTGGGTCAGAGAAGACAATGCAGTTCCTACCTGCATCTCTCTCTTTCTCTCTCTAAGCTGCCATGTAGGAATTCCAAGTCATGAAGGTGGTCTCAAAATGACCAAGTAGAGATACTACAGGAAATGAGGGAGTGAGGGAGGGAGTGAGAGAGAGAGAGAGAGAAATGCCCAAGGGAGCCCCAGCCATTACAGCTAACACTGTACTGATCACCAGCCACACATGTAATGACAGAGAAATAGGACAAAACTATTGATGAAAAGCAGGGCTGAAGATAAATGCTATGAAAGAGACGAACGAAAAACTGGAAAACTGAGGCAGAGGAAATAAGGCTACTATGATGTTGAAGGAGGAAGAAAGTAGAGTTAAGTGCCCACATAGAAAGAGGAACTCAAGTCATTACAAGGGTTTTGAGGAATACCTGAGGAAGAACAGCAAATTCAGGGACTTCAGGAAGGAAAAAATATCCAACACATTCAAGAGACATAAAACAAGTCAGAGTGACTGTGGCATAATGAAAACATAGGGAAGCAGCCAGCAGCAAGACCCCATAGAGTCTTTGCAGGTTATGATATGAATTTGGGACTCATTTTAAGTAAATTCAGAAGCCACTGGCCATTATTAAAAATGATCACTACTAAGTGGAGAGTGAACTACAGAATAAGAAGCAAACAAGAGTATAGGTTGCACACATAGTAAGAAATTATTTTAGTTGTGGACATGGTGAAAAAAAACAATATTTAACAGCATTTTTTTTGGAGTTTAATATATGGTGTGTGTGTGTGTGTGTGTGTGTGTGTGTGTGTGTGTGTGTTCATGTACCTGCAGTGCTGGGAATCAATCCCAGGGCATCATGCATGCAAGGCAAGAGCTGTATCACTGAGCTACACCCCCAGTCCGGAGTGCAATCTGAATGAATTAAAATACTTTTTGGCTGAACATGGTGGTGCACACCTTTCATGTCAGTGCCTCAGGAGGTTAAGGTAGGAGGAGCGCAGGTTTGAGGCCAATCTCAGTAAGTTTGTCTTAAAAAATAAGAAATACAAAATAAATAAATAAATGGGGATGAAGAGGTTCAGTGATAAAGCACCCCTTGGACCAATCCCCAGTACTAAAATGTAAAAAGCTATGTTTTGTGTAGCATTAAACTCAATGCAAAGTATCTGCACAATAAAGATGTTTATCAATTTACAAGATCAGAATTGGAAAGACTCCAGGGGTGGTTTAATAACTGACCCCACCCTGCATATACATTCCTTCATCCTCTATTTCCCCATTGTATAGGATGACTATGAAGGCTACACAGCTCCAGATAGCATGTGCTTAATCTAACTAACCAGAGAGGAATAATGTGAGATATAAGGAGGTAAGGGATGCTTTATTTCCAAAATATTCTCATATTTTTTAAAAAACAAATTAACAAAAAAGGTTCTAGCAGATCTGTCTTTACATTCATTTGGGCTGGACCAGATCACATCACTACTCATAATCCAATCACTGGAAATCAATAGGAATAGCTATAATTAATTTAGACCATCCTTGATTCACTTCCTGGGGTTGTGCAAGAGCCAGAATCAAATGCCTGAACAAAACTGAAGTTCAGCTGAATGAAGAGCAAGTGACTGTTGGTTGACGGTATACCAAAAGTTCTCTCAATATCATTTAAACATTTAATAGAGGTCAGTCTGTGGATGGCACTTTGATGAAGGATCAAAAAGGCAAATTAAATACAAAATAGCTCTATCTCTTCTTATTGCTCAAAGCTTTCAGACAGCATGACAAATCCCAGTTTGCATGGGCAAATACTCTCTGACCTTATGTAGTTAACATTCTAAAACTCATTCTAAAAGGCATACATATAACATTCAGGATAATGATAAAAGGAATTTGAGCCCCTTAAAAACAATGTTACTTAATTTCTTTTTATAGATTGGTTAGATGGTGTTTGAAAGGAGACATATGAGAAGTAGTAAATGAAAAGGTAATCAGTACAACTTCCTGTTTAAAATAAGTAAAACAAAAAGACCATTAGATTAATGTTTCGTGAATAAGGATTACAAAATGCAGAAACAAGTTATTTTCAAGTATGGTGCCTATTATAATGGGAAATCACCAAATGACAGTTTATATTACTTTTTAATTAGGTGCTAATATTAGAAAACAGTAATACAGATTTGAAATAACTTTGTAATTAAAAAGTTGAGCAATCAAACTCATAAATTCAAAATTACAAAAAATAACTTTTATAATGAAATATTGTAAGATATTTTAATAGAGAATGGTAAATTTTTCTGCAAATTTTACAAAAATTAAAGTTCTCAAATTATGAATAACTGCCAATCTAGAAAACATTGTGTATTCTTAAGAAGAGCTTAGAGTACCTACCTTCTTGGATTTCTCCTTTGCACTGAGCCAGACATATTACTTCAACCCATGCAGCAGCAAGATTAACATGTTTTCCAGAACCCAAGGTTTTGAGGCCCAATTTTCTCTGTTATGCGGAAGCATGAAAAAAGCAAACAAAAATGTCCAAATTTTAATTTATTTGTATATTTTTATTATCTCTTAATTATATTTTGAAAGTCATTCTATAAGGCTAATGTTTTGGAGCCAGAGTTATATACAATTTTATGATTTTCTTTCATTATTTCCATTTTTTACTTTTTACTTATCTTTTTCTTGCCAATCAATATACTTTTGCAAATTATTACTGTAACTTGTAGAGATGATTAATATTCTGATAAAGAAATATGCTCCATTTGTTAAAACAATTCTCACTCTATTTTCTAGGAATTACTTGTACCTCATTTTCTCAGAGAATTCATCTTTCATTTTATAAGAAAACTTATTAAGGGTTGGAGCAGTGGCTGAGCAGTTGAAGCACTTGCCTGGCATGTGCAAGGACCCAGGTTCAAACCCCAGCACTACCACATACATAAGTATTGGAGAAACAAAGGCCAGATGAAAAAATAAATAAAATTAATTCCTTCTCTCACTCTGTCTGTTCTTTAAAAAATAATATATTAAAGAAACAAGTTTGATCCATATTTGCTAGAAAAGTCTGGTCCACGTTAAAGTAAAGGAGGACCATGACTAGGATAGCCCCACCCTCCTTATTGACCTATCTGCTCCTGGAGTTCAAGTGCCCCAAAGTGCACTTGGTTAGCTAGGGAAAAACTTACTGACAATGGTACCTACTGGAACCTGTCTGCATGCACACTTATTAGAAGTACATACACTTTTGTAATCAAATGTTATAGATAGATTTTTTCCAATATTTCAAATATATGAAATATATTTCAAATAAATAACCATTAACTGGAAAATAACAACAACCATCACAACAAAAAAAAAGTGACTTACATTACATGCCTCAATTTTGTACAGCTTTTATTTCATGAATTATTCTGTATTGAAGTAATATCATATGACAGAATGATACTTCTCTGCCAAACTTATAGTTAATTGAATGTGAGAAAGACAAGTTAAGAATTCATTTCACTTTCTGTTTTGTTTTGATCTGTTTGAAATTTTGGCAATTAATGTCATACTCTTGAATATATTTTTCACAAGTTAGGTGAAGAATAGTTTATTACAAAGAAAGAACACAGCACTTTGTATGTGTAGAATGAAGGTTTAGGAAGGCTTTCTTTCCTCTTTGTGATACAGTATCTTGGCTAATCTTTTTTAAGAAAAAAGTAGAATTTTTGTATTAATAATGTATTTGCCAGGCTTTGATGTTTTGCTATGAATTCTATAACCAGTGTCAATGGGTACATTACCTAATAATTTATGGTGACATCACACAGAAAACCATTTGATGTTGAATTATTTGATTATGAGCTTTAATTTAAATTTGCATTAATATTTTATCTAAGCCTACTTATAATTAAAGAAAGTTGTACCTATATTCTTTTTCTTCAGTATTCTAGAACATCACCAACTAGAGGAGAATTTACATATTAGGTAATCAGTCTACAATTACCTTACATCTGAGAATGTTTTTTCTGGCTTGTTCCAACAATTTTTCCTGCCCTGCTGGATCCTGTGTTTGATTGAATTTCAAAATGAAATTTGCAGTGATTGGAAATAATGACCTAAAGAAAAAAATCAATTATCATAGCTATCATTTTCAAATCTTAACCAATTAAATACTAATGGATACGTATAAGAAGTTTCTAGAAAAATTGCTTTTCAATGAGAATGCTTTACACACAAAAAAATCAGGAAAATAAAAAATATAAGTGCAAGCCTCTTATACTGATCATGTCTTACTTAGAATAAGGAGCAAATTCCCATTGTCAAAGACCTTCATATGGTCTCTGAGAAAGAGTTTCTTAAAATGTTTCTAGCAGTCTTCCTGACAAACGCTTTCTGAATAGGAAAGAATCCAGCACAGCTTCAATTATGTTGAAGACTGATTTATCTCCTTACATAAATCAGTGTTGCTTCAAATTAGGCTAAACCTTTATTCCCGCTATGAAAGTGGAATCAGAATAATGGCTGCTGGAGGGAAGTGAGCAAGACAGAAAAGAAATATGAAGTAGAATCAGGGAAGTACCAAGTAGTCGTATTAGTTCTGTATGCAAGTGGAAGCTATTGCACGATTTTGTCAAGAAGAGTTGCATGGGGGCTGGAGCGGTGGCTTGGCAGTTACGGCGCTTGCCTGGCATGCACAAATGCACAGGTTCAAACCCCAGCACCCACATACACAACTAAGTGTCAGAGTAACAAAAGCTATGTGAAAAACTCAATAAAAATTGATTCTCGGGCTGGAGCAGTGGCTCAGCAGTTTCGGTGCTTGCCTGGCAAGCACGAGGACCCGGGTTCAAACCCCAACACCACGTACACAACTGAGTGTTGGAGCAACTAAGGCCATGTGAAAAACTAAATAAAGTTGTTTCTCTCTTCTCTCTTTCTCTGTCTCTCTCACTGTCCCTCTCTCTTAAAAAAATTGACTCTCTCTCTCTCTCTCTCACACACACACACACACACACACACACAGTCCTACTCTCTCAAAAACAAAAAAAGAAGAGTTGCATGACTTAACTGAATTTTTTTTTATTTTTAAGCAACCTTACAAAATTTAAAAAAATAATATAAAATGTGTATATATTCTAAATATTGCAATTATCCCCAGACTTAACTGAATTTTAACAGGATCACTCTAATGCTACACAGAGAAGTGGAGAATGAGGAAGTGAGATAGAGCTAGATGGAGCAGCCACACATGTGCTTAGGTAAAAGGTAATGATGGGTTTGATCAGAATAATAGCAATGTGGATAAGGAAAAGAGTTTGAATAAAGGACATACTTTGACATCATCCAACTAGACTGGCCAATGAATTAGAAATTGGGTTTGAAGAAAGAACATAGTCATTATTTGACTGAATAAACTTGGAGGACAGAATTGCTACTTACTGAGATGAGGAAAATTGGTAGAGGGGCAGAGTTAGGGTAAAGGTTGAGAACAAGTTCAGAACTTGGGCATGCTATGTTTGAAATGATATGGTCATGCCAGTGGAGATAGGGGAATAGGATATGAGAACTTCAATATCGGAAGAAAGATTCTGATTAGACATATGAATATTTGAATCTTCAGCACACACATGGCATTTAAAGTGTTATGAATGAAAGGGACCCCAGGTAGAAAATGTAGAGCAGACAAGTGTCTTAAAAAGAAGTGACACAAATAATGTGAGGTATGTGAAGAGAGGATGGAGTAGCAGAGTGATTATAGTGATGTATCACAGAATTGAACATGAGCATGAGTTCAATTATGACATTAAAAGAAGAATGAAATTACTAGAGTCAATGAGTGGTATGTCGCTGAAATATAAAGAATAAGAGACTATTATGAACAAATACATACCAACAAATACGATAACTTAGAAAAAAATTGACAAATTCCTTGAAACGTATCACTGAGAAAAACTGAATCAAGAAGAAATAGGAAGTCTAAACAGTACAAAAACAAATAAAATTAGAGAAGTAATCAAAAACTTCACACTGAAAAAAGGCCCAGGACCATACATACATCCTCATGAGTAAATTCAACCATTCAAAGACAATATTAGTGCTCTTAAATTCTTTCAAAAACTAGTAAATGAAATGCTTCCAGATTCTTTATATAAATGGCTAGCAACAACTTGATAACAAAATTATACACTACAACTAAATATAACTATAAGTCATTATCCTTGGTAAAAATAAATGCAAAATATCTTCAATAAAAGACCAGGAAATCAAATTCATGATACATTCAATGTATTATGAACCATGACCAAGAGGGATAGGATTTATCTGTAGGATGCAAGTATGGATAAATATACCAATTTTATGACAAGTTTTGATAACATGTGACATACCATGTTATCAAAAATGAAAATAAGCTGTCCTATACATACAATATGGGCACTGCCACAAATATATTGTTAATCCAGACAAAAAGGATATACATTATAATAATATATTTGTATGAAACTATAAGAAAAGGAAAAGTTGAGACTGAAAAAAGTCTTTATGTACACTAGCATTTCAAAGCAAAAACATTTTTAAAAATGAATGGCAATGTATTTACTATAGCCATATATACAAAAAATGTTCTTCATAGATATAAGAGTTATGTCACTGTATTTGGGCTTTTTAGGAACAAATATAGGACCCAGAAGAAAGGCAATGGATCAGGAACAGGAGGAGGGAAGTAGAGAGGTGTGGTGGTGGATACTGAACAAATTGTATTGCTGATTTGTGTACATCTAGGAATATGTGACAACTAATCCCATCATTATGTAAAACTATAACGTGCTAATAAAAGTATAAATTAAAAAATGAATGGCAAAAATCAAGAGCATGTATACTTTTTATTACAACAGATTTTTTAAAAAAATAATTTCCAAAAAATCCTAATCATTCATATCCACACTTTTAAAGCATGAAAATTTCCAATTTTTATATTCTCACTGAAACAATATGATATCATTTGTTTTAATTGTTGCCAGCTTGATTGATGAAAATTGTACTTCCTTGTGTAGTTTAAAGTTTGTATTGCCCTAAATACTAGCATTCCTCAGCATCTTTTTCTGGTATAAATGATCACAAACTCATCATTACACTTCTTATTCTATGGCATGAACGCTTATATGTTTTGTTCATCTTTTCCTTTTTATTCTCTATTATTGACTCATTATAATTATATATAATAGTGGGATTTGTTGTTACATATTTGTAGTCATTTTCTTTCTTAATAGGCATTTTAATCTTTGTCTTAGCAATTTTAGGCAATGTAGTTTAGTGGTGCTCTGCACAGTCTAAGGATCCTGATTGCCTTTGTCCCTTACTAGATCTTTAACTGTAACTAGTTTGTTTAACCAGTTTAACCTAACTTTATGATTTAATTTCTTTGTAAAATGGAAAAGCAAATATACACAGCTCATGTGTTGTTTTGAAAGTGAAATGATATAAGTATTGTATTAGAAGAGTGTCTGACACATGCTAAATATTGAGTTGATGATAACTGGTACAATTATCATTAAATTTTGCAAACATTTTCTTGTATTTGCTGAGATTATCTTTATGAACCAGTATATGATCTAACAATAGATGCTGGAGGGGCTGTGGAGAGATAGGCACACTAACACACTGTTGGTGGAGCTGCAGACTGGTACAGCCTCTCTGGAAAGCAGTTTGGAGAATCCTTAAAAAATTAGGGATGAGTCCACCATATGACCCTGCTATTCCACTCCTGGGTATCTTTCCAGGGGACTTAGAATCAGCACATTACAGTGACACAGCAATACTGATGTTCATAGCAGCACAATTTACTATTGCTAGGCTATGGAAACAACCCAGATGTCCCTCACTGGAAGAATGGATCCAAAAACTGTGGTACATTTATACCATGGAATATTACACAGCAATTAGAAACAATGATATTGCAGCCTTCGAAGGTAAATGGATGGCTATGGAAGAGATCGTGATGAGTAAACTCAGCTTAACCCAGAGCTCTAAGGGTCAATTGTCTCCACTCATCTGTGGAGGTGGGGACTAGACCCTGGACAATGAGAAAGTTGGTCTAGTAACATGAGTTAAATCCAGATAAGATGTAATGCTTTACAATCTAATACTTTTTTAAGAGTTATAATGGGAAGGGGAAGGGAGGGATAAGGGAGGGTAATGGGGGGGCACTCCTGGGGATAATTGCAATATCCAGAATATATACACATTTTATATTATTTTGTTAAAATCTTGTAAGGTTGTTCAAAAATAAAAAATTTAAAATTAAAAAAAAGAAAAGAATTTGCAAACATGTTGCAAGTATTTTTATATCTGTATAGCATTTATCTTCTTCACTGTTATGCTAGCTTAAAGCATAAATTAAAATTTTGTATTTATATATGATTGTTTATTCCTTTGTAATTTCTGGGGTTTCTCACTTAGATGATGTCCCTCATCCAAATAATATACATAAATAGACACCTGAATTTTCTTCTCATAACATTTTATACTTACATTTTAACCTACTTGGAATTTATTGTTGAAAATGTTGAGAAGTAGGAATCTAATAACCAAAAGAGTATCATGTAGTAACTTTCTTCCAAAGAGTTCAGTGTAGAAAGGAGAAGAAAAGAGTAACTTTACAATGGAAAAATCTGACAAATACTGATTGAACCAGGTAATCAAAGTCAACATCAACTGTGATAAATTGTGTTGATGACCTGTTTCTTTGATTTGATATGATAAGAATGGCTTTTAATTTCAGTGATCTCTTTCACAAAAGCTCATGATCCCAGTATAACCGTAAGAGCATCAGATAAATTTCAACAGAAAAACATTCAATAAAATGACGGGTTCTCTTCAAAACTATCAAGATCATTAAAAGCAAAGAAAGGCTGAGAAATCATCAGAGGCTAGAAGAGCTAAAGGAGACACTGGGACTAATTCTAATATCTAATTCTGGTATCTTATTCAGGATCCTGGAACAGAAAAAGTACATGAAGAAGAAACCAGGAGGGGCTGGAAGGGTGACCTAGCAGTAGAGTGCTTGCCTGACATACAGGTTCGAACCCCACCACCACATACACAACTGAGTGTCAGAAAAACAAAAACCAGATGGACAAAAAGATAAAATTGATTTGAAGAAGAATAAAAGGAAAAAGAGGAGAGGGGGGAGGAGGAAGAAGAAATCAGGGAAATATGGACAAAATATGGACTTTGGTTAATAAAAATATATTAATATGGTTCTCTATAGTGACAAATGTACCATAGCAGAAACCAGATGCAGGGTTCATGAGTACTCACTGTCCTACCTTATTTATCTAGAACTGCTCAAAATAATAACATGGATCTTACAGGAAGAAACACAGATAGATAAGGAATGAAATATGATTTTA
This sequence comes from Aplodontia rufa, assembly GCA_004027875.1. Classification (NCBI taxonomy): domain Eukaryota; kingdom Metazoa; phylum Chordata; class Mammalia; order Rodentia; family Aplodontiidae; genus Aplodontia; species Aplodontia rufa. The sequence continues at coordinate 9,224 of PVKS010004205.1, read as the reverse complement.
AAATACCACTTCAAGATAGAATTGGACTTGGCTAATTTGTTGATTCATATAAATTGAATGCTTACTGAGAGTCAAGAACTCCTCTCAGCATAAAGAAAGTGAATAAAAACTGATGTGTAGTCACTTGCCCTATGGATCTTATATCTGATGAAAGAGAACAGATATCCAATAAACAAAAACACAAATGAGCAAGGTGATTTCTCAAAGTGATTAAGTGCTGTGAAGATCTAACCAGAGTCATATGAAGAGAGCAGGAAAGGGACTAAGTTAGGGAGGTATCAGAGAACATTTTGAGGGAGATGAGAAAGTAACAAGAAGCAAGGGATATAGAAACTAATGATGTATTCAGGAAGGTGGCCAGGGAGTAGATCTCACAGGTACTCAGACCATGGGATTTGGTTGACATTTTACTGTTGATGTAATGGGAAGGTATTGAAGAGTTTAAATTAAAGCATGACATGATTTCATTTATATTCGTAAAAGATCGCTGAGGCTGTTGTTCAGAACAGTCTGAGCGAGTGCAGAAACAGGTACACCAATAGGAGGCTATTGCAGAATGACAGAAATTAGACTTTCTGGCAACAGTGGTTGTGACTGTGGAGATGAAGACACTGTGCTTAAAATCACTTAATTATAATGGGCCAATAACTCATCTCAGACCTCACTTTGAAAACATGCAACAAGGGGCCAGAGTGGTGGCTCAGCTGTCACCACACTTGCCCGGCATGTACGAGGACGTGAGTTTGAACACCAGCACCATGTCACAATGAAGTGTCAGAGCAATGAGAGCCACATGAAAAACTAAATAAAATTGATTCTCTCTCATTGTCCCTATCACTCTCCCTCTCTCTTTAAAAAAGAAAAAACCTGCAACAGTGTGCTATATAATTTAATATTAATGTAACTAACATTCCTTGCTGTGACTTGAGTTTCTTAATTTTCTTGTTACCATTATAATACAATTTTCTAAAAAAACAAAAAAGTACAATTTGCTTAGTAAACATCTGGTGTTGACTTTATATACACTGATTGAAATGTACTAAATTATTGGTTTCATAAAGAAGAGAAAGCTCAGAGAAATTCAGTATCATACTTAAGGTCATATATTTCAAAGTAAACAAAGCCAATATTTAAAATAAGCTGACTCAAAAATCTGCTTTCAGTTCTTTTTCTAAGATCACACACAATGGTTTATAATATAAAAATGTGCAATGAATGCACCTTGCTAAAATATAATAATTATTTCAATAACTTAAATATAATGATTTAAGCTGATTTCTCTCACTACCAGACATCAATATTACACACCAATATTCAGGGTTTTAAATATGAATTAAAATATAGTTTTTGAAATTAGACATTTTATCTCAAGCTTCTTCATAGGCTCTGAGCAAAATGTATTTATGCATTTATTTCCAAAGCAAAATAAAGTGTTGGAATGAAAATAATATCTAATTCAATTTATATGCTTAGAATACATTTTATAAATAATTTTAGTTTTGTCAGTTATTTCTCAATTTGGATTGTGGTCTGTAACGCATCATTGAAAATGTGGAAAGCTAATTATTTTCCACTTCCTGTGCAGATATTGAGTGCCTTAATTGGTCTCCCACAGCTCATGTTAATAAATATTTAATAGGAAATAGATACAGCTATTTTTAACAATTTCCTTCCCATCACAAACAGAGGTCTATATATGAAGTAACCCTTATTTAATGATGTATACAATTTATGATAAGAAGCAGAGGGAACTTTAAAAAATAAATACAGGCATTTGAAAAGAAAATATACTTAAACTTCATATAGTCCAATTTCTTCAAAATATCAAAAGATTTCAGAAAAAATAAACAACATAATCTACTCCAAGTGTGGAAGCACAATCCTGAGGGACAGGCAGTGAACAGGATGATCATTTTAGATTTCACATATAAAGAAACTATAGGAAAATCTCCTGATTGCATAAATACCCAATCCAAACTGATAAGTTAAATTGGATGCAATTTATTTTATCAGTAAATATTTTATGAAGATATTTTGCTGAATATAATGAGAGCTAGAAGAGGAATCGGGCACAGCCTCAGGAGGCTCCCACTCTGGGAAGGAAGCCAGACACCACAAAGGATGTAATATAAAGGAGATGTACTAAAAAATGGAAATAAAATCCTGTGTGAATTCAGAAGTAGAGATTGTGGATTCTAACACTTCTTAGTCTTATACTCTTTCCTGAATCACTTCACCCACGTGAGCTATAATTTCCCATCTGAGTAAATGGGGACAAGATTTTGCAGAATTTTAAAAAAGCAGTAAATTAGATCACACATTTGGGTTTCTGGCATATATATATATATATATATATATATATATTCAGTGCTGGATAACTATTAAGTATAAGCATTACTACTTTTGGTTAAATTTGGAAAAAATAAAACTTTTTTGCAGAAATGGCATTTTAACTATCACTTTAAGAATAAATAGGAACTACAGTGTGATGGAATAGTAACTGTCCTTTTAAAATCCTTTCTCTGCTTCTTTGGACACAGGACCACCTACAGTGAGGGATTAGGTGGAAGCCAAGCTAAATAAAGCTAAAATTGATCAAGTTAAATCAATAGGACTTGATGACTAACGGAATATGAGAAACTAATTTATGAGGGTGGTTATGCAGATGGACTCAAGGTTTTTAGCCTACATGACTGATGTCAAGAGATTTTGATGAGAATAATTTGGGCAGATGATCTGTTCTATTTCAGACATTGAAGTATGATTTACATGTTAGGCATCCAAATAGAGAGCTCTACAACCCAAATGGAGGTAGCCATAAAGAAACAGATAAGATATGAAGGTAAATCCTTAAATTCACCTGCATATCAATGATTGTCAAAGCCATGAAGTTTCTGGAGGAAGGGTATTCAGAGATAAATAGCCAGAGGGAGATCTTTGGACAAACTCCAAAGTTATAAGACAAGAGGGAAAGAAGAAGAAACAGTAAATATGATAGGATATTCTGGAAAGTATTCAAATGGAATTCGAATACATGCATAATTTGTATGTGAATTGCTTCTATGAAAATTGTTCATTAGTCAAAAGTCCCTGTTGAACAAGCAGGTTAGATTCCTATGTTAGAACCATATGACTCCTGCCCCTTGGCCATTGCTGAATGGGTCACAAGAGGCAACAGACTCAAGCTGCCCCAATCTAATCCTCTCTCCAAGGATTTTAAATAATTGGCTGAAAACTGTGCTTAGTTGCTATTGGAACTGAAAGATCATGTAGAGTTAGGAGGTAGCTTTTGCTGAGAGTTTGTTCGAGGCAACCTGCTACTCCAAATCTCAGAAATCTGCTTCCATACCATAGTCCCCAATCAGTGACAATTTACTCATAAAGCCAAAGCCCTCAACCTTTAAGAGTTTACAGTCATGTGCAGGCAATCTGCCAATGCACCACTTTATCTCCAGCAGATGTTGGGGAACACATAGTGAGTACAGAATGAAAAACAAAGACAAATTCTTTCTCTTCTCATCCCCTTATACTCTTAAATTTTTATTTTGCTTGAGTTAGCTTGAAAATGTGCCTATCTCATGGAAGAAAAATTCCTAGACTGAGATATCAAAGAAAAAGAAGCTAAAGATGCAATCAATAAAACTGTATATCTACTGAAATATCAAGAGTAAAGACGGAAAGAATAAGCTTAGAAAGTAGTTTCATTAGAGAAATGAAAACAGAATTTAGGTTTTGGTATATTAAAAAATACATGGATAAAAAAGAAAACTTAAATATTCACTACTCTTTGATAAGTTACTACAAAGAGGGTAAAAACATAAAATAGAAACACACAGAATTTTGAAATAACAATTAACATAGCTTCTTCTAAAAATCAGAAGTACCTGCGGTAAAAAAAAAGGAGGGGGGGATAAGACCCTATTGATGTATCTATGACACATGTGAATGCATGAGGAACACAGGGAAAGATGTATTAATCTGAAGGAAATAAATAAAGAATAGATGATATGGGCATGTACAGAAATTTATCATATAAATACCTCCCCTAAATTCATCACTCCCGACACTGATCTTGGGCCTGCACTTTTGAAGGCAGGTGCTGGAAATATTTTCTTTCAACCCTGATACCTGTGTGATTGATTACAGTATCTTCACATTGTGGAAATCTAATAGGCTTTATGGTATAAAACCAGAAGTACAAGCCTCATATTCACTTCAAAAATATTCATGATCTGATAAAGTCATTTCTTTAGATTTTAAATTTATGATTCAGTCTTAGAAAATGGAATAAGTCCTTCAAATTAGTAGTTACAATAAAGGGAATTTTAAACAGAAAAGGGAAAAGAAGCTCTCGAAGCAAAAAAGAAGCAATTAAGAAGAAAACTGGAGGCTGAAACTCTTTGCAAGAATAAAAACCTACTTTCTTTTATATATATTTACTCATATTTTCAAACATTCTATTCTGCATTTGGTAATAGTCAATGGTTCTTTCAAGATTGCCCCTAAAAAGACTACTTGATAACAAATAAACTAAAATTTAATTTCATTTTTATAGATTAGAATAGAGAAAACCAAGTTACGTATATTTATGAAAATGTCAAAAAAATAAATCAAATTATTATATATAAGTGCAATGCAGTAAAATACAGTTCAAAAAAGAAAAGTAAATATATACATATAATGAATAAAACAAAAAAAATCATATGATAAAAACTGACACACAGACCAATGGAACAGAACAGAAAACCCAGAAAAAATTCCTTGTACTTATCCCCAGCTGATTTTGGACAAGTGTGACAAGAACATACAGTGGAGGAAGGACAATCTCTTCAATAACAGGTGCTGGGAAAACCGGATATTCATTCAAATAAAAGTGAAACTAGACAACTCTCTCTCACCAAATACAAAAATAAAATCAAAATAGATCAAAGTCTGATGTTTACCACCTTAAACTGTGCAACTTCTAGTGGAAAAACAGGTGAGGAAGGAAAAGATGATGGTGGACAGTAGGGAGGTGGCATCTGGTCACTCTTTCACTTCAAACAAAGAAGCACCACCAAGAAAGCTGCCTTCCTGCAAGGCGCTTATTTTGGGAATAATTCACTGGAACCCTGCACTGTCCAGTGGGAGATTCTAGGTGATTCAGAGATTTGGGTGTAGCAATTAGAAAAGAGGAACTGATTCAGACCCAGCCAGTTGCTGCCCTGACCACCTTTACCACCAATTAACGTGAGAATGGGGAGACACTGATTGATACAGAGTGATCAGATCTGCCACACAGAGAGGGAATTCATGTAGAAACACTGCTTGGGCTTAAATTGGGAAAACTCCTTGGCATCTCTGCTGTGAAGGAGAGGGCAGTGTCCCCCACCCACCCACAAACAGGACATACAGTAGCCATTTTGAACAAACAGAAATGGAGTTAGGTCTCTATATCAGATTTTTCCACAATCCTGCCAGGATCATACTGCCTGTTGCAGATAGGCTGAGTGCAAATAGGAGCTCTGCTTTGGAACTAAAACACAGCATTTCCACTATAGAGGAGATAGCATTTCCCCCAACTACCCATACAGATGTCAGACAGCAGCCATAATGAGCAAACAGGATGGAGTTGAGACACCAAAGCAGATTTCTCCACAGTCCTGCCAGGACCCAAAAGTTTGTCATGGATAGACTGAGGGCAAATAGAAGCTCTGCTTTGGGCCTAAACCCAGACAATTCTGTGGCACCTCTATGTGGAGGGAAGTGCAGTGTCCCTCGCCCACCCATAAGGAGGTCAGGCAACAGCCATTTTGAACAAAGAGGCATGTGAGACAGAGTCAGGACTCCAAAACAGATTTCTCCACAAATCCTGCCAGGATTTTGCTGACATTCAGAGATTGTACCAGGAAGAGCAGGTCTGGAACTAGCGCAGGCATCACCCAGCTCAGAGGGATTCAGGTTGGAGGAGTACCAGAGAACCCAGCTGAGGTCCCCCTCCCTAAATTAGAGGTCCTACTCCCTAAATTGGAGGTCCCACATGACTGCCTAAGGCAGGTCCAGAGCACACAAGAGATCACAGGATATGGTCCAGGAAGTCTGGAGGAACTGTGAATATAACCAGCAAAGGGAGTGCTGCTCTGCCCTGACCCTCCTGCCCCCAGAATCTGGAAGGAGTTAGGGATTCCCAGCAGAGGCCAGCAGGGCACAGCCCCTCTGAGCATGCATGCTTATGAATAATTTGGGGCAGTAGTAGCCTGGAAAATCCCAGGAGACTGAGCTCTAGACCCACATCCTGAAAACAAGCCTATCACCCTTAGAATCTTGCAAAACTTCCACCCTGTGATCACAGTGCTTCTGGCTGTGGGTTTCGGCTAACAAACTCAATCTACAGATCAATATCCCTGATGAATGTAGATGCAAAAAATCCTGAATAAAATTTTAGCTAACTGAATTTAAAAACACATCAAAAGATAATACATCATGACCAAGTGGGCTTCATTTCAGGAATGCAAGGCTGGTTCAACATACACAAATGAATAAATGTGATACATCACCTAAAAAGAATTAAAGACAAAAACCATATGATCATCTCAATTTCTGCTGATAAGGCCTTTGATAAAATCCAACATCCATTTATGCTCAAAACTCTGGAGAAGATAGAGATCAAAGGAACTTAACTCAACTTTGTAAAGGCCAGTTTTGACAAACCCATTGCCAACATTAAACTAAATGGAGAGGAAAAAATGAAAGTATTCACACTAAACTCAGGAAGAGGACAAGGCTATCCATTCTCACTACTCCCATTCTATTTAGTCCTCAAAACCCTAGCCAGAACAATTAGGCAAGAAAAGGAAATCAAAGGGATACAAAAAGGAAAAGAGGATGTCAAACTATCTCTATTTGCTGATTCTGTATCTGGAAGACTCAATAAGCTCCATCAGAAGACTTTTAGAGCTTATAAATGAATTTAGCAAAGTGGCAGGTACAAGATCAACATACATAATTCAATAGCTTTCCTATACTCCAACAATAATTTGGCCAAAGAAAAAGTCAAGAAATCTATCCCATTCACAATAACCTCAAAAAGAATAAAATAGCTCTTGTCCCAGGCTGATAAGTGCCCAGGACACCCCTGACATGGACCTCTGACCAAAGCTGCCCAACCAACCCACTATACAGGCCCAGACCTCTGGTCCCAGACCAGCAGGTTCCCAGGACACCCTCCTACCCACCCACCACACTGGCCCAGGCTCTGGTCCTGGGCCAGCAGATGCCCGGGACAGCCCCAAGTAGGGCTCCCACCTAGAGCCACCACACCCACCAATGGCATGGGCCCAGGTCTCTGGTCCCAGGCCAGCAGGCACCCAGGAAACCCTGAGAATTACCATCCAGAGCCATCCTGCCACAGCACATACCCACCAGGTCCAGATATATTGGGCCTGTCCCTGCTGCCAAGGATCTCAGGTCTCATCACAGGCACAGCCTGGCCTGTTCCAACCCACCCAGGTCTCTGAGACCACAGGACACAATGACATGCTCGTGCCACTGCACTTCAACAGTCCAGCAGGCTGCCCCATACCAACAGGTTCCAGATTGCAAACTGGAGCCTAGATCCAAGACACACAGCAAAACAAGGCTCCAGGCAGAACAAGCTTTCTGGAAGAAACTGATCATCAGAGGGGTGGTGTTTGATCTACAGGGAAGAAGTACCAGGAAACCTGCCTTGCTTCCCCACAATGAACCTCAATTCAAAGATCCAGAAGAAGCTCTTTGAAAATGAGGAATCAAATCCACAACTCCCCAACCAAAGAGCCTACAGACAGGGCTTAAGATGAAAACACAGAAAATTTATCAACGATCTGATTACTGAAAGGAACAATGAACTAAAAGATTTAATGAAGGGACTAAGTGAGAAAAATCAAGAGATGGAAAACTATTATCAAAGAAATATACATACTTAAAAAGGAAGTAATGAGCTGAAATCTTTAGTCAATCACATCAGAGGAATGATGGAAGAATTTAATAATAGACTAAATTCTATAGAAAACAGAACCTCACCTCTTAAAGAAAGAATTTCCAACAATGAAGATAGGCTGAGTAAGCTTGAGCACATGGATGACAAAAAAGAAAAAAAAAGCACAGAAAGCATGTGCAGAATTTTTAAATGTCTGGGACAAAATCAGAAGAAATAATCTATGAGTTATTGGCACACAAGAAGAAATTGAAATGCAAATGACTGCCAAAAAGAACATTCTCAATGAAATAGTTAAAGAAAAATTTTCACATATTAAAAAGAGTCAGAAATGCTCATTCAGGAAGCTTATAGGACACCCAATCAAAAGACAAGTTCATTGAGACACATCTTATTCAAAATGTATAACAGGGAAATCAAGGAAAGAATATTAAATGCCTCAGGAAAGAAGCACAAAATCACATTCAGATGCAAATCAACAAGGATCACATCTGACTTTTCAAATCAGACAGACACTAGAGTCAAGAAGATCCTGCAAGCAGATATAGCAATCTCTAAATGACTACAACCTGCAGACAAGAATACTATACCCAGCACAACCCAGATTCAAATTTGAAAATATCAAACTTGCAGCATTCATGAACAGAACAGAAAGAATTCTCAAATCGACTATAGCTAGAAGAACAAGCAAATAACCCTCAAAACCCACAGAGAAATTCAATAAAAGTACATGCTGTCAAAAGACAACCAAGAAAGTGCAAAACTTGCTAATAAAACATGATGATTATGAATCACAACCACATAATTATCCTAACACTGAATGTGAATGGTCTCAATACCCCAATCAAAAGACATAGTTAGCAGATTGGATAAAAAAAAAAACCAAAAAAAACCCAACAACAGCATGCTGCTTACAGGAGACTCACCATACAGCCAATGACATCCAGATAGAGAGTAAAGGAATGGAAAAAATATACAAAGCATATAATCTAAGAAAGCAAGCTGGTGTTGCAATACTTATATCTGACAAAGTAGATTCCAAACATAAACTAATCAGAAGAGATACAGAAAGCCACTGCATTCTGGAAGGAAAACAATACAACAGGAAGATATAACCATAGTAAAGATATACTCTCCAAATACCAACACTCCCAAGTGTGTGGAAAAAATTACCCCATGACATAAAACCACTTATGAACTTCAACTTGATAATACCAGGAGACTTTAATACTCCTCTATCACAAATAAAAAGATCATCAAAGCAAAAAAA
>PVKS010004204.1:0-95635 GCA_004027875.1 Aplodontia rufa | reverse complement strand
ATTATGGAACTAACCCAGATGCCCCTCACTTGACAAGTGGATACAAAAGCTTTGGTACATATATACAATGGAATACTTCTTGGCCATTAGAGAAGATGATATTATGGCTTTTGATATCAAATGGATGGAGATGGAAAGCATTATGCTCAGTGAAGTATCCCAATCTCAGAGACCAAACGGCCAAATGGTTTCTCTCATTTATGGAAGCTAGAATATATGGGGAAGCAGTAGGTTAGACGGCTAACCTAACAATATCTTCAAATTGTATGATTCTCAGCGTAGTAGGGGGATGGCTCCCTAAGATACTTAGAGGCGTAGGGAGGGGAATGGGGAGGGGGGAGGGTGTATGAAGAACTTATAGGAGACTGGAGAGTGGGAATATGGGGGAACCATCTGAGAAGCAGATGTCATTCCTCCATGAGATATCTATTTAACGCAAGAGTTCTTCTGGGGGAAACTGCAATAGGTGAAACCCAAGCTGGGCATCCATGATATGGCATTACCCCTGGATAACAAAGTATATATATACATTGTTTACTGATGGTTTGAAAATGTTTCCCCCTCAATTGTACCTCCATTTACTTCGCATAAAAATTTTTAAAAAAATTGTTCGTTAATTCATATTCTTTTCTGATCCTCATTCATTTCAATGTATGCTTTATAATTTTGCCTTATGTGTTTCTGTTATAAGATTCTCATATTTTGAGAAATAAGACAGCATATAAACAAATAAGTATGTCATGAAATACAATCTTTTCTAATATTTCATAAGGTAGCACATTTTAGGGATGTTCTTCTAGACATCCCTCCTTATTGGTGACTCTACTTTGTATTTAACTGTAAAGCATGGTTATATACCAGCCCTTTTCAACTGTATCTTCAGAAATATAATAGGGAGCTGAAAGGGTTTCCATTTCTTCCTCTCATGCCTTTGTTCTGTCAATCTCACCCAGCCTAAACACATATCAAGATAAGATGAAATTTTATTGAAGGTCCATCTATATCTCAACACAGAATAGAACAAAGTAAGAAAAGAGATTTTTTTTCAAGTTTGAGAGCTCCTTTTTTGTTAAACACTGGTATAGATCTATCTCTTAAAAAATAAGGATGATTCATGTAGGGACTCTTTGTTCAGTCCTTGCTCTATCCCTTTCCTCTTGTGCAATGACAAATAAAATAATATAACTCTTTGGTTCAGTTTTAACTATGACCCTTTAGAAGCAGTAACTTGCAATTACTGTGTTAAGAAGTTTTTAATTCTTTCTTGACCTTAATTATATTTAAGATGTGTTGTATTTTTTCATAGAAAAAATATTAATTATACCATTTTACCCATCAACACTATGGATAAATATATAGATGTATGGGTTATGCCCCATCTATAACTGAAATAATGTATACTCTGTATAATTAAGCCAATGATATATGAACATTCAAACAAGCTATACAACAATATATAGTTTTTCATATGAACAATGCTAAGGAAAGATCACCAACTAGCCTCCAGGATTATTACGCTCAATATGATGCTCTTGTACTTTAAATACTCTGGCTTTATTCATTATTTTCAAGATTAAGACAAGTCCTTTCACCTCTCTTAACAAGACTATCTTTAAACATCTTCATCCTGCTTATTTTCCTGCCTTAATCCTCAATCATATGTTTATTATAAGTGATAGGCTACAGCTATATTCAATTAGCTTCTGTTGCCTTAATGTACCATGTTGTACCTCATTTCTAACCTTTGTAAATGCACTTAGCTGGACTATTAATTCCCTCTTCTTGAGGTCACAGTCAAATCATGTCTTACATAGGGAGCCTTTTTTAAATATATATTTCCAGAACACTTTAGTCATAATTATTAGTAGGTAGTCAACGTTATGCATATTTCTATTATAGCACTGAATGCATTATATTTTAAATCTACCTTCTACTTAAACATATTTTCATTTCTATCATACTTTGAGGGGAAAAACTGTTTGGTTTACTGTTGTTTTTTCCAATATCCAGCAAACAGAATAAGTACATTAAATAAAATTAGATGAACAAATGGCTTCATGAAAAACTACTGAGCTAAAAAGTTATTTAGCAAAATACGTGTTCAGACAGAGTTAAGCAAATTCAGTAGCTGCTATGATTTGGATCTGTAATGTTCCTCAAAATATCATGTGTTGAAGACTGGTCCCCAATTCAACAATGTTTAGAGATGGGAGTTTTGGGAAATGATTGGAAGTGAGTGCTCTAACCTTTTCAGTGAATTAATGTAATGATAGTTGAATGGGCTCCTGGAAGGTGATGGAAACTGGAGGAAGATGTGGCAACATTGGAGGAACTAGGTTACTGGGACATGCCACTGGGGTCTGCTTCTTGTCCTTGTCCCCTTCCTCTTTCTCCCTATCTCTGCTTCCTAGGTGCTGTCAACTTAGTAACTTTCCTTTCCAATGCCCTTTTACGATGATGTTCTGCTTCAACTCAGATTGATCAATGGAGCTGAAGAACTAAGAACTAAAACCTATGAAACTGTGAGTCAAAATAAATTAAGTCATTTATGTCAGCTATAACACAATGACTAATTTCAGACATATTTCTATAGTATATATATATATGCATATATATATATATATATATGTGCACACACACAATTTCATAAAATACTTCTTTCTTAACATTGGCCCCTTCCTTCTCTTCTCTTAGGCTGAAATTTATTCCTGTTTTTATGGTATAAGTTTCTTTCACTCTAGAATTCAAAGTAATTCACTTGGATTAAAAAATAACATTGCTTTCTGCATCCAAGTTCCCATAGAATGATTTAAATAGTTATTCATTTGCTTTCCTGTTGTTTTTCTTATAATAAATGGATTAGCCAGCCAGACTTCTTGTTATCATCACATATAAACTAAAATGTATGATTTAAAGCAAAAATATTAAGAAGCTATCTTTGTGCCTTTGAGATTTATGTATATTAAATATATTAAATATATAGTGTTGAAAAGGGCTGCTCCAATGTTCTTGCTGGCATAATTTTCTACTTAATAAAATATTTATAGATATAGACTCCCCTTCTCTCCATGAACAAAGTAGAATTTATCACAGATTTGACCCTTGTAAAATATTGACCAAACTTGTAATATGTTTATTTACCCTAAATTAAGAATTACGAAAAAATAATTGCCACTAAATTTCTAACAAAAAAATAACTGACATCAGCCACTAGCGAAATTTTGATGAGCAAGAGTGAGCATGAGCAAGAGATAAAGTGATCAAAGAACATTTCAAGGCATATAACATTGTTGTGGAACGATAACTTATTGAACTTTCTGATTGAGAACTTTGAGGAGAGGAAGGTAGCATGTTGACAGGTACTGACTTATCAAATTTCCAAAGGTTATGTGAGCTCAGTCCTGCCTGATAATCTTCAGTCTCTATTCTAAGAAAATCAATGAAAAGTAGAGCATAAATTTACCAAATCAAAAGTTTATAGTATAAATAACTTCTACTTCCGGACATCATCCCAGATAATTCCAAAAATATTAAATCAGCTACCGAATCTTAAGGAGCAGTTAAGTTGCATTCAGTGTGTCCACTCACACAATGGACTAATTAGTTGAAATATAATTATATTTCTATCAAAGGAAATGAAGAACAGAAATGACCTCTTCCTTTCTTAATATTTTAACTCAAAACTTTTTTTCTACTTCCAGATTTGTGAACTATTCTAGACTAGTAAGAATTTTAAAAAGAAAAGTCCTTTGAAAGATTAGGCTCTTTGACCTTCAATCAAGCAGCTTTATGTTCAGCTAAGTCTTCTTAAAATATCAAAATTACTCTGAACAAGTATTTTGATTGAATATTTTATAATGTATTATCAGTTCCTATATTAGGATATAATTCTAACTCCTTTTTGAATTTGTTCAGTTCCCTCACATGTTAATAGGACATCTAGATTATCAAGTCAAAATGTTCCTGATGAACAAGACAATGGGCAAAATTTCTTTGTGATGGTATGCTATTAAAAATTTACAAACAGACTACAGGACATCAGCAAGAACTGAAAGACTCCTTCTTGTTTTAAATAGAAGAATTGTCAAAATATAGCATTCTAACTTCTCTCTTCCTACTCTTAATGCATAAGCCCTACCCAGGTTTTTATTGCTAACACTCCACATCATTGTAGCTCTCAAGGATGCAGTTAACTTCTACTCTGCTTTAACCAATAATCAAATATTATTTCTCATCTTATTTGGCTAATCACCCATATTTGGACCAGAATTTCAGGCTCAAATATCGAAATGCCCACTATTATTGACAATTTTCATTGGAAATATAATAGGAATTGAACACAAGATTGAACTTTTGTTTCTCCTGTGTATTTTCTCCCAAATCAGTTAATCACAATTTTATATGCCCATTTATCATGCAATTTATCATGCAAAAATTCAGACCTCTTTCTCTCCCTCGTGCATATCCAAATATTCTGTTGATGTTGTTTTTAAAATATCAAGAAGTTTATCACTTCATATTCCTCTAAGGTTATTTTCTAGTTCAAAGTATCAACAACCTTCACTGCAATGCTGTGAGGGCTTTGAAAAGGTCTACCACTTCTGTCGTTGCCAAATTTCTGCATGCTTTGCTCCTTCATTTTCTTTAGTTCTTATTCTGATGGTGATATTTTCTCTGGTGACTCTGAAAAAATTTCTTCCAACTCCTTGTCACATACACACACACACTCACACACACACACACACACACACACACACACACTAATACACATGCATCACTTTCTGGCATTTTCATTGGCATTTACAGTTCTCTGCAGAACTAATTAGTATCCACAGAGAGATATGTTGAATATTTGTCAACAAAGAAAGAGGTACAGTTCCCGAATTCTATTTTTATCATAATAAGTGCTGTCTGCTAGTAAATTTGGTATTTGGTATGCAAATATCATATTATTTTAATTTATTTGTTCATATATGGAATAATCTTACAAAGCTTCATCTACACTAAGTTATAGTTAAGTGACAACAACCTGGACATGAGAATGAACTTCAAATTATAATGGGGAAAAACCATAAGAATTTGGGAAAGAGTAAATATATTACAGGTGGGAACATTATAAATAAATTTTAAATTAAAAATGAACTCTGTAGAATTAAAAGTGACTAGAAGTTATTTTTTCTTTCCATTGAAAGCTGGAGTCTATTTCTGCTTCTTACATCTGGTCTCAGTCTATAACTTATTTTGAATAATAAATTAAGTAGAAGTACAATGTTTAAACAATGAGACAGAGGTTTGTGGTACTGTAACTCTGTCTTTGCCATTTGAAGTGCTGATTATAGGAATCTAGATCCAGTTGCTAAAGGTAGTCCATGCACACACTTGCCAAGGCCCATGTGGAAGAGTACTGAGGCCCTTGTTCTACTTCAGGACCTAGCAGAATTGCAGCATCATCTGGCAACCACATGAATGAGAACACTCCAGAGGATTCATGCATCCTAGTCCTTCAGCTACCACCACATAAAGTAAATGGACTTTCAAATCACAGAAATATGAAGTATAGTGAAATGTTGCCACTTTAAGTCACTATTTAAGATGAACATCTTATTAAATAGCAAATCATAACAACAACAAAGCAAACATGTTACTTCAATGATCCAGTCCTTCTATTTTTCTACCTTATTCCAGAAGTATAGTATATTTTGGTGGATTTTATATCCCTTCAGAAGACGAGGAAACAGGGAAACTGAAAATAAGAAGCTTATTTTGTGAAACAAATCTAATCTGAATGTAATACATCCATTTTTTCCCAATTTTCTTTGACCTCAAATTTGTCAATAAGTTCACATGCAATTGCTAATTTCAGATATTGGGTCTAGGAGTGCACCTCAAGAGAAGCAGCACCAGCATTGTCCAAAGTAAGAAACAAACAACCATATTACCTTCTTGAACAAATACGGAAAACAAGAGTGCTCACAAAGTGTGATGGTAAAAAAAGTACAGCAAGAACTTTGAGGGAAGAATTAAAAGTTGAAATATATGTATGGTAGAATGAATGGGGACCAACTTTGGATGCTTTTCTATAATCCAATTTTGACTAAATATCCTATTTTTAAAAATTTTTTTTAAATTTTGACCAACCATACAAGTTTTTAACAAAATAATATAAAATGTGTATAGATTTTGGATATTTCAATTACCCCCAGGAGTTTCCCCCCAAATACCCACCCTTATCCCTCCCTTCCCCTTCCCATTATAACTCTAAAAAAGGATTATGTTGTATAGCATTATATCTTATCTGGATTTAACACATGATAATAGACCAATTTTCTCACTGGCCAGGGTCTAGTCCCCACCTCCACAGATGAGTGGAGACAATCCACCATTAGTTCTCTGGGTTAAGCTGATTTTACTCAGCATAATTTCTTCTATAGTCATCCATTTACCTTCAAAGGCTGCAATATCATTGTTTCTAATTGCTGTGCAATATTCCATGGTATAAATGTACTACAGTTTTTGGATCCATTAATCCATTGAGGGACATCTGGGTTGTTTCCATAGTCTAGCAATAGTAAATTGAGCTGCTATGAACATAGGTATTGCTGTGTCACAATAATGTGCTGATTCTAAATCCCCTGGAAAGATTCCCAGGAGGGGAACAGCAAGGTCGTATGGTGGACTCATCCCTAGTTTTTTGAGGATTCTCCACACTGCTTTCCAGAGTGGCTGTACCAGTCTGCAGCTCCACCAACAGTGTGCTAGTGTGCCTATCTCTCCACAGCCCCTCCAGCATCTATTATTGTTTATTTTCTTCATCTTTGCCATTCTGACTGGCATAAGGTGATATGTTAATGTGGTTTCCATTTGCATTTAATATCCTATTTTTAATGGCACTAATGAAACTAATTCTCTCAATAAGCATTCTATTTAAATCATAGGCATTTTGAGGGAAAAATGAGATTTTTTCATTGAATTAGAATTGATATTTGAGAAGATGTGACTACTGAAGGAATAAATGAGAGAACCACATTGGCTAGACAGGGGTCAGTTCAGTCATATTATGATGTGACCTGTCAGAAATGATAAAAGATAGAGACAGCATGGAGCAGAAATGTATGAACTCCTACTAAGGCAAAAGGGTATGTCTACTAGGATAAGTTAAAGGAGGAAAAATAAAAGATAAATAGTTAAGATTACAAAGTTAATAATTTTACAGGTGGTAAGAAGTATGGATGATGAAAAGGTCTTGCAAATATTCATGAGCAGAAGTTAAGTGCAAGGAAAGATTATGTACAAAAACTTGCAAAGCTGTAAATTCAATTGTTTTATATATAATATATATATATATATATATATATATATATAGAGAGAGAGAGAGAGAGAGAGAAAGAGAGAGAAAGAAAATTCAAGATTATTCCAAAACTTCACTAGAGAGATTTGTTGTATAGGGTGTCAAAGTTTGATAAAGGTAAAAACAAATGAAGACATAGCAGATGTTTTGAAAGAAATTAAAAAGTTATTGAATAAAGAAAATTTGACAGGTGACTTGATGGAAGAATAATTTATTTTAAGTGACTAAGTGATAGTGTTGGAATTAGAGAAAATATTTTTTCTGCTTTACTTTCGGGGGCAAATGAGACAATACAGATATAAGCAAATAACATTCATATTTATGTGTTCTTTATTTATGATACGTACCTTGATATATGTAAGATGACATATATTTCAGAGCACCATATCCAGGGAATAAGAACTGAAGAAAGGAGGAGATGCCTGAGCATTATGTATGCATTAAACATAATAGGTTCAATGCAGAAACTTTGTGTGTGCATTGAGGATACTATTAATAAAGTTGATGTTTAAAACCTAGTTGCACCACAACAGGATAATGCTAGATTTTATGACCTATAAAATGTGGAAGAATAAAAGAAAATTAATGATATACAGGAATTTAAATATGGAATTGGAGGCTGATTACCAATCAGAGTTCAATTATTGGAATGGGAATGAGGAAAGAGGTAAAGATAGAGAAAACACAGAAGGGCATGGGAGTAAGTATAAGCTGGGGGCTGGAGCCGTGGCTCAGTGGTTTTGGCGCTTGCCTGGCAAGCATGAGGACCCGGGTTCAAACCCCAACACCACGTACACAACTGAGAGTTGGAGCAACTAAGGCCATGCGAAAAAACTAAATGAAGTTGTTTCTCTCTTTCTCTGTCTCTCTCACTGTCCCTCTCTCTTTAAAAAAAAAAAGAGTATAAGCTGTAAAAGATAGGGGTCTTTAAATATGGATGGTTATTTAAAGTGTAAGAATCTTGTGTAACAATCAAACAAATTATATTTAAAAAATTTCAACAAAATTTGATAATGTTGATATAAATCAATTGTAGCAGAGTAGTATGAAGAATTATGGTCTTAAATATCTTAAGGTCATTGCACAAAGGGATTAGACTCTGCTCTTGTAGTAAAACAAGCCATGAATTCAAATGTTTGCAATAATTGATCTTGCTTAAATTTGGTTATACTTCAAAGGAAATTCTACCAAGATGCTATTGTACTCTGAAAAAATATAGTTCATGTGAAAAACTTGATTACCGATTTGATTACCAATTTTTTGCCTAATGATGAAAGGAGAGCACTTTTACAAATAGTATTATGGTTTAGATAGAAGATCTTTCCCAAAGTTCATTTGTAAATTAATGCAAGAAATTTTAGAGGTGAAATGATTGGGTTAACAGAGTCTTAACCCCAGTGTATTAAGCCACTGATATGTATTAAGTGGGTGGCAGGTGAAGTCAGCTAGGGTGTGACTACAGGAGATAGGTCAGGGACAGGATTTTGTGGTTTGTATTTTGTCCCTGGTGAGTGGAGTTCTCTCTATGCTTCATAATTATGATGTCCAGAGCTGCTTTTTTCTGCCATGATGTTCTGCCTCACCATTGGCACAGAACAATGCAATTGGCTTTCTATGGACCGAGACCTTGGAAACCATAATGCCCAAATAAACATTTCCACCTCTAATTGTTCTTGTCAGGTCTTTTGGTCACAGTTGTAAGAAATCTGACTAAAACAGAAATTGAAGTATACAACTGGGATCATTGCTGAGAGCAACCTGATCATGGGATTCAGAATCCTTTGAAGCAAGTTTACAGGGGTGGAATTTTAAAAATGTTATGGATGCAAGCTGGAAAAGCTTTAGATTATTGTAAAAGAGGTTTAATGAGGAATTCTGGGAGACTGTCAGAAGACTAGAATGTCAAAAGAACTACAGACAGTAAAAACCTGGATCATGAAGTTTCAGAGGTAAAAGAGAACTCTATTGGAAACTGAAGTAGAAACTATTTTGGCAAATAAGTAGTCTAAATTTTGCACATGTTCTTAAACTTTCTGTGAGGCTGAATTTTAAAATGATGAACTAATTAATTTGATGAAAGAAATTTCAAGGCAGTATAGTACTCAAGAAGTGGTATAGATCTGGATGGCAACTATTAACGTTGATTATTGTGCTAATCAGTGGAAAGATTTGAAAGATTGCAGTTTGGACAGAAAACACAATCAAAATACAATTAAAGACTGGATTAAAGACTGTGTTTGTTAAAAATATGAGAATCTCTAAAGAAATGCTAAATACTTTACCCAAAGATGATACAAAGATGTCTTAAGGGCATCTTAGGAACTGGCAAGACCACACCCATGTCAGGCTCAAGGGTGTAAAAGTAAAAATTCCTTTGAGATGGACCATGGGTGCATGCTGCTTGCACAGGATTCCTAGGAAGTTGTTTCACCATGCTCATCCACCAGGTACTCAGAGGCTACTGCAGCAGGTTCCAGAAGGCTTGACTACTGCTTGATATGGTGGCAGACCTTGACATCAATCAAGTGGTGCTGGTTCTTCAGGATGCTGAAGTTGTATGTCATGGCGGCTTCCAACAAGATTTCAAAGAAAGGCAAGGGAGTCCAAGCAAAGTGCCATAGGGTTGGAGTACTGTAAGTGCCCCTGAGAGGGCAGTGCATGAAGAAGTGAGAAGGAAGCCAGTAATGCAATATACACCCCAATTAGTAAGAGATGTCTGTACTATAGCACATCAGCAGAGGAAAGTTGCAGGAATGGAGCAGAAATAAGGGGAGAGAGAGGCCACATGGGCTTCAAATATCAAGACCATAGGGGTGGAGCTATACTTGCCCTCTGGAGAGAACATCACAAATCTACACACAGAGCTACAGAACTTTTTTTCCATCTGGGTTTCAATCTTGATTTGGTCACATCCCACATCCCTTCTTTCTATTTCTCCCTTCTGGAATGAAATTTTTAACTTTATGCATTACATATTATATGCTTGTAGATTTTGACTTTTATAGGGACTTGGACTGAGAGTTTCCTTTGAGTCTCAGGGGAGCCTTTGCACTGGCACTTTTGGGTAATGCTGGAACTATTAAGACTGAGGGGAAGCACTGAAAATGGGCTAAATGTATTTTACCTTGTGAGATGAACATGAGTTTTGGTGGGTCAGGGCAGAATGTATTGGTTTAAATATGATATATCCCCCAAATGCTCATGGGTGAGACAATGCAAAAAAGTTTAGAGATGAAATGATTGGGCTAGGAGATCCAAATGGTAACCATAGACGGTGGGGTGTAAGTGGAGGAGACAGATCACTGGGAACATGCTTCTGGAGGATGTTTTTGTTTCTAGTGAACAGAGCTCTTTTTCTTTCCTGATGGCCATGCCCTGAGTAGCTTTCCTCCTCCACACCCTTCCACCATGATGTTCTGCCTCACCTCAGGTTCAGAGCTATGGAGTTAACCATCTATGCACTGAAACCTGTCAGAGAATGAGTCCCAAATAAACATTTCCTCCTCCCAATATTCTTGTCATGTTTTTTGGCCACAACAGTTAAAAGGAAAAAAAAATCTGAAATAGGTGGAAAGTGGATGAGAAAGACAGGTGCTGCTACGCTCTGAATATAAAGCATATAATTTCTGTTGTATATATGGGAATGGATTTTAGAGCCATAACTTTTGAGTTATTTTCTTTTTTTATTAGATGGATATAGAGATATAATTGAAGGGGAAACATTATCAAACATTCAAGAACCAATGCATATATACTTAGCTATCCAGGGCTAATGCCATATCTAGGATGCCTACCTTGGGTTCCCCCTGTTGCTCTTTCCCCAAGAAGAACTCCTGATTTAAATGGATATCTCATGGAGGGCAGAAATCTCCTTCTGATATGATTCCCCCAAATTCCCACCCTCCAGTCTCCTGGGAGTTCTTCATACTCCCTACCCCCTTCCCATCCCACTCCCTATGCCTCTGAGTATCCAAGGGAGCCATCTCCCTGTTGCTTTGAGAATCATACAATTTGAAGTTATTGTTAGCTTAGACATCTAACATACTGCTTCTCGATGTATTCTAACTTCCACAGATGAGAGATACCATTCGGCCCTTGAGTCTCTGAGATTGGAATACTTCACTTAGCATAATTCTTTCCATCTCCATTCATTTGATATTAAAAGCCATAATATCATCTTCTCTAATGGCCGAGAAGTATTCCATTGTATATATGTACCAAAGCTTTTATATCTACTCATAGAGTGAGGGGATTCTGAGCAAGTTTCATAATCTAGCTATAGTAAATTGAGCTACTATAAACATTGAGGAAGCCACATCACTATAATATGCTGATTCTAACACTTTTGGGAAAATACCCAGGAGTGGGATAGCTGGGTCATAAAGTAGTTCCATCCTCAATTTTTTGAGGATTCTCCACACTGCTTTCCAGAGTGGCTGAACCAGTTTGCTGTCCCACCAGCAGTGTAACAGTGTTCCTCTTTTCCCACAGCCCCTCCAGCATTTGCTGTTGTTAGAATTTTTAATTTTGCCACTCCAACAGGAGTAAGGTGGTATCTCATTGAAGTTTTGATTTGAATTTCCCTTATAGATAATGATGTAGAGCATTTTCTCTAATATTTATGGGCTTTCTGGACTTCCTCTGGTGAGAAGTTTCTTTTAAGATTGGTACCCCATTTATTGATTGGATTATTTGCGCTTTTGGTGTTTAGTTTTTTAGGTCTTTATATATTCTGGAAAGTAGCCCTCTGTCTGAGGTGTAGCAGGCAAAGGTTTTCTCCCATTCTGTAGGTTCTCTCTTGATTTTCTTGATTAGATCTTTATCTGTGCAAAACCTTTGTAGTTTAATTGCATCGCATTTATTTATTCTTGACTTTACTGCTTGAGCCATGGGAGTTTTGTTAAGGAAGAGCTGCCGACTCCTATATGCTGTAGCTATGACCCTACTTCTTTTTCTAGTAAGTTTAAAGCTGTTGTCTTAATATCCAGGTCTTTTATCCATTTTTATTTAATTTTTGTGCAGGGCGAAAGATAAGGATCCATCTTCAATTGCCTACACATGGCTGTCCAGTTTGTCCAACACCATTTGTTGAACAGGCTATCTTTTTCCAGACTATGCTTTTGCCCCCTTTATCAAATATCAAATAGTTAAAGATATGGGAGTTTGTCTCAGGATCTTCTATTCTGTTCCACTGATCTTCAGTTCTGTTTTGATACCAATACCATGCTGTTTTTGCTACTATGGCTCTGTAGTATAATTTCAGGTCAGGGATTGAGATCCCCCCTATTTCTAGTCTGGGTCACCTGCTAGTCCATATGAACTTGAGAATTGCTTTTTCTATATCTGTGAAGAATGTCATAGGCATCTTGATGGGGATTGAATTAAATCTGTATAGGGCTTTGGGTAGAATGGCCATTTTTATTATGTTGATTCTGCCTAACCATGAGCATGGAATGTTTTTCCATCTACTCAGATCTTCTGTAATTTCTTTTTTTTTTTAGTGTTTGATAGTTTTCTTTGTAGATGCTCTTAACATCCTTTGTGAAGTTAATGCCCAAGTATTTCATTTTTTTTGGAGGAGATGGTGAATGGGGGGAATTCCTGATATCTTCTTCTGCAGATTTGTTTGTGGAATAAAGGAAAGCTAGAGAATTATTGGAGTTTATCTTGTAGCCAGCTACATTGCTGAAATCATCTATAAGCTCTAGGAGTTTCTGGCCAATGTTAGTGGGTCTTCTAGGTATAGAATCATGTCATCAGCGAATAGAGATAACTTCCTCTTTTCCTATAGGAATACCTTTGATTTCTTTGTCTTGCCTGATAGTTCTGGCAAGGGTTTCAAGGACTATATTGAACTAGAGTGGGGAGAACCGACAGCCTTGTCTCGTACCTGAATTCAGTGGAAATGCTTTCAGTTTTTCTCCATTGAGGATAATGTTGGCTATGGGTCTGTTGTAAATGGATCTGACATAGTTAAAATATCTTCCCTTGATCCCTATCTTTACCAAAGTTTTGAACATAAAGTGGTGTTGAATTTTACCAAATGCCTTCTCTGTATCAATTGAGATGATTATATGATTTTTGTTTTTAATTCTGTTTATGTGGTGGATTACATTTATTGATTTGCATATGTTGAACCAGCCTTGTTTTCCTGGCATGAAGCCCACTTGATAATAATGTGTTATCTTTTTAATATGCTTTTGTATCCAATTAGCTAAAATTTTATTAAGGATTTTTGCATCAATGCTCATCAGGGAAATTGGTCTGTAGTTTTCTTTCCTTGACATGTCTTTGTTGGGTTTTGGAATCATTGACATATTTGCTTCATAAAAAGTGTTTGGGAGAGATCCCACTCTATCAATTTCCTGGATGAGGTTGTAGAGGATCTGTGTTAGTTCTTCTGTGAAGGCTTGGTAGATTTCTGCCATATAATTATCTGGACCTGGGCTTTTATTTTTGGGGAGAACTTTGATTGCTGCTTCAATTTTGCTAACTATGATAGTTTGGTTTAGATTTTCAATATCCTCCTGTGTTAAAGAGGGATTGTCATGGGTGTCCAAGAACCTGTCCATGTCCTCCAGGTTATCAAACTTGGCAGGGTATACATTTTCAAAATAGGTTCTGATAATCTTCTGTATCTTGGATGAGTCTGTGGTGATATCCCCATTTTCATCTTTGATTTTCTTCATTTCGTTCTTCCTTTTGGTGAGGTTGGCAAGAGGTCTGTCAATTTTGTTTATTTTTTCAAAGAAACAACTCTTAGTTTTGTTAATAGTTTTTATTGCTTTTTTTGTTCTTAATTTCGTTGTTTTCAGTTCTAATTTTGGAAATTTTCTGTCTACAGTTAGCTTTGGGGTTGAACTGTTTCTCTTTTTGTAGTCATTTGAGTTGAAGCATAAGGCTATTTATCTGACATCTTTCTAGATTTTTGATGTATGCACTCAATTCTATGAATTTACCACTTAAGAATGCCTTCATAATGTCCCAGAGGATTTGGTATGTTGTTTCCTCATTCTCCTTCAATTCCAAGAACTTCATAATTTCTCCTCTCATTTCTTCGTTTACCCATCCTTCGTTTAAGAGGTAGTTATTCAATTTCCAAGTATTTGAGTAGTTTCTGTTGTTCCTCTTGTTGTTGATTGCTAAAATCATAGCATTATGGTCTGAGGGAATACATGGGATTATATCCACTTTTTATATTTCTTAAGATTATCCCGTTGAACTAGGTTGTGGTCTATTTTAGAGAAGGATCCATGAGCCGCTGAGACGAAGGTAAATTCAGCTGTTTTAGGATGGAATATTCTGTAGATGTCTGTTAAGCCCAATTGATTAATAGAGTTGTTCAAATTGAAGATGTCTTTATTGATTTTTTTGTTTTGATAATCTCTCTAGAGTTGACAGTGGCGAGTTGAAGTCCCCCAGAATTATTGTGTTGAGATCAATGAGGGGATTAATGTCCTTAAGTATTTTTTCCATATATTTGGAAGGAGTTGTAATTGTGGGCATAAATGTTAATTATCATTATATCTTCTTGGTGAACTGTCCCTTTTAGTATGATAAAGTGACCCTCTTTGTCCTTTCTGACGAGTTTTAGTTGGAAATTGATTTTTTCTGAAATTAGAATTGCCATGCCAGCTTGTTCATTTCATCTGCAGGCCTTGTAGACATTTTGCCATCCTTTCACTTTCAGCCTGTGTCTATTTTTGAGTGTCAAATGTGTCTCTTGCAGGCAACATATTGTTGGATTTTTGGTTTTTAATCCATTGAGCCAGTCTGTGTCTTTTAACTGGGGCATTGAGACCATTCACATTCAAAGTTAGAATAGATATGGGAGGCTAAGGCTCTGACTTTGTATCAATTACAGAGTTTTGAGTCATTTTGGAAGTCAGTTTGTGTATAATGTGATTATTGACTCACGCTTGTTTAAGGATGTAGGATATCATTAGCATTTTCTTCTGAATGGAGAACATCCTTGAGAATGTTCTGTAGTGCAGGATTTGTGTTCATGTATCTTGCTTGCTTGTGTTTATCATTGAGGTATTTAATTTCCCTATTACATTTGAAGCTGAGTTTTGGAGGATATATTATCTTTGGGTGGAAGTTGTTATTTTTTTAACACTTGAAAGATATTGTTACAAGCTCTTCTGGCCTTCATTGTTTGCTCTGAAAAATCCATAGTGATTAGAATTGTTTTGCCTGTGAATGTGATTTTGGGCTTTTCTCTAGCAGCTTTTAGAATTCTCTCTTTAATTTCTCTATTGTTTATTTTGTATATGATATGTCTTGGTGAGTTTCTCAATTGATTAGGTCTATTTAGTGTTCTATAAGCATCTTGTATGTGATAATCTGGATCGATAGTAAAATGAGGGAAGTTTTCACTTATGATTTCGCTTAAAAGGTTCTTGAAGCCTCTTGTTTGCTGTTTGGAGTTTTCCTCTAGGCCAATGATTCTCAGATTATTATGCCTAATCTCGTCAAATATTACTTGGAAATTCTGATCATATAGTATAAGCTGTTTATCTATCTTATTGATCTTCTTTGAATTCTACATCATTTAGCCTATCCTCATTGTCTGATCCTCATTCTTCAAGAGCTGAAGTTCTATTTTCAGTGGAGTCTACTCTGGTGTTGGTATCTTCTAGTGAAGATTTGAATTGGTTAACCATGTTTTTCAATCCTGATAGCTCTGCTACATCTCTTTTCAGAATGTCTATTTCTTTGTATAGCTCATCTTTCATCTCATGGAATTGTTCCCTTATTTCACTGTAGAAGTTGTCTCTCATCTGTTGAAATTGTTCTCTGATCTCTTTCCTTATTTCATCTCTCAACTCTTTGATTGCATTACTAATCATAATGTTGATACAATGTCTTTGGTTTTCATCTAGTGCCCCAATTATGGGTTCCTTGGGTGGCGAGCTGTGGGGTTGAGGAAGAGAGTTATTTCCCTTTTACTCCTTTTCTTAGTCAGAGAGCGTGTCTTGTACTTCTAGCTTGTTACTCTTGGTGGAGTAATTGGAGCTTCTTATGGCTTTGCTTCATTGTGATGGATTTCTTTGAGATCACTCTCACAATGTATTATGATAGCAAGCCAGTACCCGTTTTGAAGCATGTCTATTTCTTCAGATAGTAGGGTGTCTCTGAAAGTGTGAAGAAGGAATGACTAGGAAGTCAAGGAGGTGAATTGGGGATGTGTAAAATCACACCTGCCTTAGAGTAAAGAGGAACAAGGGATTAGGGGGGAGTAGGTTATTCTATTAGGACTAAGGAAAACACATAAATGGGTGCAGGTAGGGTAAAGACTTGGGGTGAGGATGACAGAAAAATGCTTATATTTAGGGATTACCAGAGTATAGGGCTGGAAGAAGTTAGTATGGGGCGTGGTTATCTTCACTCACCAGAGGCTGAGGCTATTTTGCTATCATGAAATGTTTTCCTGATTTGAACCCAATGTTGTAAGGATAGCAGTAGGGTTCAAAAAGACATAGAGAAAGTAGGAGCTGATCACCAATACATACACACGGATAAATTTTTACATCCACCAACACCAAATTCAGTATTAATCATAAAGCAAGAAAGGAAAAAAACCCCACAGAAATGTTAAAAATTTAAAAATATTATATTCCAGACAGATCCCTGTTTTTTAAAAAAAGAAAAAGAAAAAAATAAAACCAAGAGGGAAACAAAAAACAAAACTAGTTGGTCAATTTCTGAGTTTTTCTGGCCCCTAGGTCAGCGAGTATGTATCATGGGGTGATGTGTTCAAATCTATCATCTGGCTGGGGATTCTTTGCAGTTGAGCTTTTTGGGGGAGAAGCAAATTGGTTAAGTCCGGTGACCTGGTTTTTCTTAGAGGATCTCCTCAAAATTTTCTGTTGCAAAGGGGTATTCAGCTCCCCCAGGGCTGTAATCCTGAGATGATTGTTTTCTGCCTTTCCACACTCTAGAATTTCTTGGGCCTGAGGCTCAGAAACTGTAGACAATCTAGTTGATCCTAGTGTATATGTGTGGGCCTCTGACTCATCCAAGGAGAGTGGCCAGCCTGAAACTCACTTCCTCAGGATCACTGGTGACTGACTCTGTGTGTCTCGTGATCTTCAGAAGTCCCAAGAGCTGCTCTGTGGGGTTGATTGAAACCCTGGAAAGATGGTCCAGATTGTGACAATGCTTATGTGATTCTCAGTTGCAAGCACTAGGGGGTGCCCGCCTGGAGAGATCAAGGCCTAAGTAGCCTTGGCTATGCAAGGGGCTCATATTCTAAGGGGAAGATCCATGCTGCCCCATATATTCAAAGCTTCTTGAGGCAGATATCAAATAGAGGCTGAAGCAGAGAATCCCCTATTAGAACAATATGCCCTCTGTATATCCACTAATAATTTTTTTTTAATGAGTAAGAAAAAAAAAAAAAAAAAAAAAAGAATGATGCCCTGCTGAAGCAAGCCCTGTTCAAAGCCCTGTTCACAGGCTCCTCCTATTTGAGCATGTAGAGGAGCGGGCAGAAGGTCGCCAACCGAGAGGTTTTCAAGCTGGAGAGGGGAATTGCAGTTCCATACAGCCCTCAGGGCAGATGGCCAATTGGAGGGATGCTTAAGTTCTCTTTCTTATTGTGGGGGCTGAGGCCCCAAGTCTCTGCTCAGCGACCCACCCTGCTCTCGCACACTGGTGCGAGCACTTATGTTAAAGGACTTTAAAATCAGCTCTTGTAACCCATGGGCACAGGTGGAGAATTATTGTCTGCCATGGTTGAGTTAAAGATCTTACTCGAATCCTCTCCTTCCCTGGCTCCTCGGGCAGCGGGCAGCGGCTGGAGGTGGAGAGGCAATTCCCAGCACCACACAAACCCTTTGGGAGAGGGCCCAATCTCGGAGCCATAGATTCTGGTTTACAGCTCTAATTTCCCTAATGTAAGCAATTAATTCCCAGTGGTTTATACAAGATCATGTAAATTAAGAGCAGTCAGATAGGGAGTTCGCAGCTGGCCGGGTTAGGGTTCTTGGTTAGCAAACTCGTTCCGTTTCCTCCCTCGGGAGTAGCTCCCCTCCCCCCTGGGTGTGGCACAGGTTGCTGCGGGCTCTGGTAAGTTCTCCTTTATATTCGTTAATGGACCATGTTATTCCTTTGGAGTTAAAAAATTAGTGGGGGATGATATTCTCCCACAGTGGGAGCTTTGTCCTACCATGGGAATCCGAGTGCTCTCCTGCAGTGTGAGGTGATTCTCAGGAGCGTCTTGGAGTCACTGTAGGTGGGGTGGATACCATCTTCCCTTCTGAATTATTTGCAAATAATTATCTTTTTAAAAAATAATGAGTGAGATTCTCTCAATTTAAATGTTAGTTAATCCAAATACCAAATCTTTCTTCTGTGCCTATAAGTTCATCTATTTTGATATTCAGAGAAAGCAAAATACTAATAATAACAATAATTATAATGGTAATAATGATTAATAATAATAGTTATCCTCAAACTTTGTTCACTTTGCACTAGGATCATTAGGACACTGTTGGAATTATTTAAAAAAGACCAAGAACTGCAATTTATTAAAAATAATTCCTAATTAATTTACATAGTTCTTGTTAAGAACTAATGATTCAGTTTGTCATGGTGTAAGGAACTATGCCTGATTGAATGCTGGTATAATGTGTTTATTGAATAAATGCAAGCATGATAAGCTTTCAGTCTTTCATCTGAATTTTCAGAAGCATTTATTTAATTCATGTCCTGTGGCTTTGGGCTGCAAATACTTTAAGGGATTTAGTTTTGAATTGTGAGTTTTCTTTGAGAGTAGTTGGGTATTTTTATCTGTTTTTGGTTCCTTAGATTTGATTTTCATAATTTTTCTGTAATTTTAATAGGAACATGTTATCTCACTTTTCAAATAATATATCATAGAATACATCCTTGCATCTGAGTTTTTTTTAACCTGAATTGATGGTCATAAAGGATTAGCATCTGGACAAAATTTTATAAACTATCCTTTTAATTTACCTGAAATTCGCTATTGTTGTCCTGCTACTTCAAAGGAATTTTTTGTTGTTGTATTTTCCAGGGCTGAGGACCAAACTCAGGGCCTTGCACATGCTAGGCAAGTGCTCTGACACTGAGCTAAATCCCCAACCCCTCAAAGGAATTTATATTCAGAATCATTTTAGAATTCAAATTGGTCACCAACATATTAATAATTATGATAATATAGAGGGGATCATATTTTTATTGTTTTGCATACTTTGTATTAGATTGAATTCAGGCATCATAATTTTAACTATTCCCTTTAGAACACATGTGAAAACAAATTTTATTAACTAAACTTACTATGCTTACTATGCTGTATAATATATTTCTGAAAATTATAATTAATATTACACTATATTCTTGAAAACACTCAGAGTAGATATAAAGTGTCCTTACTAGAAAAATAACTATGTGAAGTAATGCATATATTAATTACATAGATTTAATCATTCTACTATATATATATGTATAACTTTAAAACATGTTATACATGGTGAACACATACAATTTTGTGTATGAATTAAATGATTTTATTAAATTTAGCAAACATTATTTAGTTTCATATAAATAGTTTCATATAAATATAACCAATATTTCTTACATAAAAAACAGAAGTCAGGCATAGATTTTATGTCCTTCCACCAAAAACATAAAGTCAGTCAAAACCCCAATGAGTCGATTTTCTGTGCAGTGCACCATGGTTTAGTTCTATAATTCTCATTATCACTAATTGGCATCAGGCAGTTAAACTTGCTATACTACACTAAAAATGAAACAAGTACAATAGCAAGCTGTGTATATACTTCAAATATGTTTAATATCCTGTTGCTGTACTTAAGTTTTACTCACCAGGGAGGTTGTTCTCTTCTAAAGAGTCAGAAAGAAGAAAATAACTTTGAACATTCTGATTTGAATAGTAAATGCCAGCAAAAGAAAATAGTTAGGCTGTGTGGACAAATGACTTACTGCCCTCATCTCCTGGCCACTTATACATAAGTGTTATATTATGTTTCTATTGCTTTGTAACAAATTACCAGAGCACTTAACAGTTAAGCAACATACTATTATCATCTCAGCTTTCATGAGTTGGAAGTTCAGGTATGATTTTGCTATATCTGCTACTTAGGGTCTCAGAAGCTTGAAATTGAGATGTTGGCCTAACTATGGTTTCCTCTGGAGGATTGACTGGGAAGAATATGCTACCAAACCCACATAAACTTTTGGCAAAATCCATTTTCCATTATATGATGGAGGGACTGGCTTTTGACTGGCTTTTGAAGGGGGAGAGGCTTTCTTGGGTCCTGGAAATCAACCACAATTCCCCACCATGGCTGAGTCTCCCAGACCTTCTGAAAACACAAATGCTTTCTTCTTAAAGGAGATTCTCTCTCTCCAGTATTCTAAGACAAAGTCTTGTAATTTCAAATATGGCAAAACCTAATCATAGAGTGACTTTTTCATCACTGTTCCCATCCTTTATTGGCTGGGACCTAAATTGAGAAATCACCACACTCTGGGAGAGGATTTTACAGTGGCTTACTGGTTTTAATCCCCAGTACCAAAAAAGAAAAAAAAAAAAAAACAACCAATATTGAGGTGTTAGGGAGCTACTCAGCCATGAGTGTTTTTCTCTCAGGTCAGGTTCACTGTGGTTTTCAGTTGCCTTTTATTGTTCTTTGCTCATGCGTTCTTGTCTGAGTAGCTATCTAACATCTCCTCAATATTTCTTTTTTCTTTTGGTACTGGGGATTGAGTCCACTTTCTATCATTAGCGGGCTTTTAATTAAGTAGATAAGTAAAATATAAAAACCATTTTGCTTGTCAAAATTATAGTATTAGTAAATTCAAGATCCTTAACATCACATGCAAAATGAGCCAGCCTTTCAACCTCTGGGTACATAACCAAATTAACAAAACACGAGGACTTGAGCAGATATTTGTAAACTCATGCAAATAGTAGTTTTAGTCACAGTATCAAAAACGTGAAAGCAATCCAGGTGTCTATCCTTACATTAGTGGATAAATTAAATGTGGCATGTACATACAAAAGAATATTATTCCAACTTAAAATGAGAATTCTAACACATGTTACACTGTGGACCACACTTGAACACATTATACAAAGTGAAATGAACCACTCACAAAAAGACAAATGCTTGTGATTCCTAAGGATGATCAGAGCAGTCAAATTTATAAAATCAGAAAGTAGAATGTCAGTTGCCAGGGGCTAGGCAGAATGGTGGTGGAAGATATTGTATAATGAGTATGCCGTTTCAAAGGTGAAGAAAGTTCTGGAAATGGATATAATGATGGTTGCACAAATGTGTTAAGATAATCAATGCCACCATTCAGTTAAGAATGGCTAAAATGGCAACTATATGTGTGTGTGTGTGTGTGTGTGTGTGTGTACATATATATACATGTGTCACCATAAAACAGCTATAGAATAACTTTCCTTCCCATCTCAGCAAAAAAAAAAACAAAACAAAACAATAATTTCAAATAAAATGCTTATATTGTCTAATATGTTCAGCTTTTATCACCGTAGCTTCCCAAGTTACTGTAAAATTTCCTACTGATCAGCAGGAACAAGAACTTTGTTACAACTACCTGGTGATTTACCAACTCTATTGTCATCATGGGGTCCTCACAGGTAACACATCTATACCCGGGAGATTTCTCTTTATGCCTCTCTCACCTTGCTACGCATCACTCCTTCAAAGTTTTGTAAGCTTCTTTCCTCCTGAAGCCTTTCTTCACCTTTTAGACTCCACATGCCCTCTCGCAACCCTCTGTTTTTAGTAATGTGTTTGTAAATACAAATAAATACGTGTCAAACTTTTAACTTATAGTTCAGTGTCTCTATTTTGTAACCTCCATAGTAAAGACAGATTTCATTTTCCCCTGCCATCTCCTTGCTTACCAAAACAGCACCTTAGGCATATTAATTGTAAAATAAATAAATTTTATGTTTTCAAATGGATGATTAGCAGAATAAGTGAATACATAAATCCAAACTTTCTGTCTTTCATATCGAAAATGGAAAAAAGAGTAACTCTTCTCCTTACCATAAAGATTTTATAAGGCTCTTGTATATGAAGTTCCAAAGTATTATTTTTTAAATATAAATTGAAGTATGTTAACTTTGTGTGATCTTTTGTGGGTTAGTCCAGGAGCAGATCCTGAAGTAAGGATTTTAGCACCACAGTATATTTCACTTGAGTCTCAGGGAGCACTTTTAAGGTAGTCAGAGGCAGACAAGGAAAAAAACAGTAAACAAGCAGTTTATCGCTGTTGGCAATGGAAGATAAGCTCTATATGGGACCTCTGAGAGATGGCGTAGGTCACTAAATTATCATCTGAGTCTTGTATTCAGGAAAAGAAGTCTGTTTCTGAGAAGCAAAATAAAATAATATTCAGTCTCTTGTCATTACTTTAGTTCTTTTCACATGGAGAGTAAAGTCCCCAGTGTTTTCATCTGCCCACAGGCAGAGGGGAACATAGTGGTAGTATTAGATAGAAATCTATCAGTAGTTATGTTTCCATCAACACACACACACACCAGTAAAAACAAAACCAGACCTCTAAATCAGAGACCTATCTTTATTTCACAGCAAAACAATGGCCAGAGTAATAACAATACCAAACAATCTCATCTCAATCCTCAGTGCAACATGCTGAGGACAGACTGCAGAGAAGATCTGAATCGCAAGCCAGAAACTTATGTGAAAAATTATGAGTGACTGAAGAGTGAGCTGGGATGTATCTTTTATCATTGCAAAAATTTCCTTTCTTATCCTACATAAGTTGTTGAGCCATCCTAAGGACAGTTTTGCAGTCATATCAATCTTGATGGTGTGATGTTCTTAAGTTAAATGATGTGAACAAAATATCATAGTGTATTGTGCTGAATAGAACATTGGTATGCCATCATCTTTTGATAAATCTTCTGCTGTTTCTTCCTACCGTGAGAATGTACATTTTATGCAAGTGCTAATCCACAGGAAAGATCCCCGAATGAAAGATATGTAGAGCAGAGCCAAGCAGAGCTTACTAGAGCTAAACAGAGCAAAACAGTCATTGTAGCAACTGACATATAATCTGAGCAAAAATAAAATTTATGATATAAGCCTGTATGATTATGAAGTTGTTTGTTACCACAGCAAAGCTGACTATTACAAATGTACATATAATATAAATATAATGTAATAATATGAGTAAAAATTTTGTCTTATTTGTCAAAGTACCTCTAAAGTTATTACTATAAGAAGATGGTTAAAATACTTTTTATTGTTTATTCTCATTTTTGTGAAATCTTAAAAAAAAGACATACCAAAAAGACAGCACTTAATTTTATACATTTTTATACTTATATAGTATTGACCTTTTCTAGCTTTCAGATGCTAAGGAAAGAGAGCAAGAAGCCTCTAGAACTTGGAAAGGTGAAGGAAATTGATCTATCCTTGAAAGAGAAGAAACAGAAGTTTTTCCAATGACTTGATTTTAGAACAGAATTGGAAGGTAATATATTTTGATCCTTATCAGATATAAAGTTTACTGTAATGTTATATCACTAAAAGGAAGTAAATGTAAATTTTAGTATCTAGTGTGTTGCTTTAACAAATACCTAAAACAGTGGAAGAAGCTTTGTAAGGGGGTAACATAGAGACTAGAATATTATGAGGAGTATGCTACAATTAACTATTTCCCCTCTAATTTCCCCTGCCTCTGAATATTAATTTTTTGCTATATGTATTTGAATTCATATACCAAACCATGTATTTAAATACATACACTGGGTGGTAGAGCAGTGACTCACCAGTTGGAGTGCTTGCCTGGCAAGCACAGCACCCAGGTTCTAACCCCAGAACCATGAACACAACTGTGTTTTGGAGAAACAAAGACCAGATGGAAAAATAAATAAAATTGATTATTTCTTTCTCTCTCTTTTTAAAAAATAAACATAAAATTAAATAAATGCATACACTGAACCATTATGTTTTATGTTTATTAGCATAAACATCCAAAGCATTCATTCATTACTTTACAAACAATTTGAACATTCATTATTTGAAACATTTAAAAATGAAAACAATAAAGTAATATATAGGATGCTTTATTCATCAGATACATATTAGATTACATAAGAAAATGAAATTTATTGTAAAATATATTTCAGAACACCAATTATTATAAACTATGAATGAAAATAATTTAATTTATAAATGTGATAATAAATTTTAAAATATATAAGATGGAATTTTTAAAAATTAGAAGAAAACCAGTTAGTAAGGAAAAAACAGTCTGGTGCCATGTGGTGCACCTATAATCCCAGTGGCTTGGGAGGCTGAGACAGGAAGATTGCAAGTTCAGAATTAGCCTCAGCAAATTAGCAAGCCCTTAAACAAATTATCTAGACTCTGTTTCAAAAATAAAAATGGATGGGGATACAACTCAGTGATAAAGTATGCCTGGGTTAAATCTTCAGTATAAAAATCATAGAAAAGAAAAAAAGAAAGAGAAAGAAAAAAAAAAGAAAAAATCTGCAAATTAATCACAATGCACATAATGGGTCTAATCCTAATAATGTGGCTTAAAACTTTCATAATAATGCTAAATTTTACTTGAGCTAATCAGAATAACTTGCACCCTTTTAACAGAGTAATGGATATTAATTTGTGTTGACATGGATATTGGTTTCTTTTGAAAGTATACTAGACTTGGATATTGGATTCCTTCATCACAATAGAAATACATGATCATATTTATAAATAAAACACAAAACAAGGTCTGAAAAGTGCATCGTCAATTTAAGCATCAAGTTGGTTGGAATAGTAATTTTTACTGTTGTAAATTCATTCAGATTTAATTACTTTTGGAAAAAACATGTTCTCTAGTATTCTAAAGAAAATGTACAGTACCTGATTATGTTTCACATATGGGTATAATACAGTTTAAAATGTATAGATAATGTGAAAATTTTATCAGAAGGGATGAATTGGATGATTCAAACTTGCTTATTAGTATAAACATTTGGTTCTATTTTCAGAGACAAGTATTTCAGTTACAAACAAAAATCATCATTGTCAACATAGTATAACTTCATTTCAATTAGAATCAACAAAACTAAAAGTGCAATTTGCAGTTATTGTTAAATAATTTAGTGGTTAAGATATTTACTAATATATATATTTTGTTACAAAGATTATCAGCATGACATATTTGATAGATTCGTTTGTATGAAGAAATCACTTTGTAAATTGATATGCACTCATTGTTGCTACTTATTGCACATTTTCACCTAAAAATTATTTAGAACAGTCTACACTTTGACATTGATTTTAAGGCACTTATTCTTGGCCAAGTATATAATAAAAATAAATTACTGTATAATTAAATACTCTATACTCTCTCATTTTAAAAATTATAATATTTTTCTCCTAAATAATTGAATTTCAAAGTGTTAAACATAGTTAAATCCAGATAAGATGTAGTGCTTTACAATCTAATACATTTTTAGAGTTATAATGGGAAGGGGAAGGTAGGGATAAGGGAGGTTAATTGAGGGGGGCACTCCTGGGGATAATTGCAATATCCAGAATATATACACAATTTATACACATTTTATATTATTTTGTTAAAATCTTGTAAGGTTGTTCAAAAATAAAAAATTAAAAAAAAAGATAGTCCTTGTTTTCTAATATTAAGTAGTTAATACAAGGGCTTACTTTGACAATTGCAAATAATGAATCAATAATATGATATAAAAGAAGGGTAGCATACAGGGACTGGGGATGTAACTCAGTAGTGAGTAACTTGCATTGCATTGCAATCAATCAATAAATCAATCAAATTAAGAATGTAGTCTGAGATCTTTAGGATCAGTTGATGCTAGATAAGAAAACATATTTAATTCAATTAGTTAAAAGAACAATTTGATCCAACTAGAATTTCATTTTTGTTCAATGCATTTTTTCATCCAAAACCAATTATTTTCAAAGTTTCCTAGTTGATTGCTTTTGAAGAGTTTAGTCAGAGAATTAGCTACAGAAAATTCAATTACTTCAAAACATCTTTCAAAGACCAAGATTTGCTAGTAACCAAAAATAAATATCTTAGATATAGGAAGCAATGAATTTTAGAAAAGAAAATACTGTATTCTACCTTTTGTGTATAGTTCTGGGGATCAAACCCAGGACCTTATGCCTGCTAGGCATACCACTTTTCCATTGAGCTGCATCCCCAACTTAACTGCATTCATTTTAATTTTTAATATTTAATTTTTTTAAGAGGGAGAAGGACAGTTTGAAAGAGAGGTGAGGGAGAGAGAAATAAAAAGGGAAAGAATCAATTTTATTAAATTTTGTATGTGACTTTTGTTGCTCCAACACCTCGTGGTGTACCTGGTGCTGGAGTTTGAACCCACATCCCTGTGCATGCAAGGCAAGCACCGAAACCACTGAGCCACCGATCCAGCCCCTGCATTTTTTTTTAAATCAAGAGAGTAAATAAAATTTGAGAATAATAAAATTAGTAATGTGTATATTTAACTGATCAATTATTGCTATAAGAATATATATTTCCATCTATACATATTTAGATTTATTATGTCATTTTGTTATATGTTTATCATGTATTCTATTTACATACTTTATGTATTTATATATAATATTACATATATAATATTTATAGATACAGATATTTCCCCAAATGTGATAAAATAGGTTTTCAATTTACCTATACGCATACATGCTTCAAGGAAATACAGTAAACTCAATAACTTGATTTGTTTTTTTTTTGGAGAGATTATATATCACCCTAAAAAAAGACAAAAATGCATTACCACAGTTAAATGTCTCTAGGCATTCTGAGCAATTATAGTAAACAGTAAGCCTGGAAATTGCTTATTCCAAGAGTCATAGTCCTTTAATTTTAAGCATGCCGTTGGCTTTGCATTTCTAGAGAACCTAGAGTTTATCTCATGCAAGAAGAATGAAGAAATTTTTTTTGCTATAGAGTTTAAAGTATTTTCTCTGAAAAATATGCACTTTAAAAAATGTATTGTAACATATGAACTACTCAGGAAGAGTTTCTAAAGTTATATGAACGCCACATATTGGAAGTAAGTATTTTAAAAAATTTGTTCTTTTTATGTACTTGTGACTTTAAATCATTTTTGGTATTACCTGAACTTTGGTATTACCTAAACATAAATTCTACCAATTAGTAGAAAGGGTAGATTAGCTTGGGAATTGTTAAACTGTGCCTGGAAAAA
This sequence comes from Aplodontia rufa, assembly GCA_004027875.1. NCBI lineage: Eukaryota > Metazoa > Chordata > Mammalia > Rodentia > Aplodontiidae > Aplodontia > Aplodontia rufa. The sequence continues at coordinate 68,006 of PVKS010004204.1, read as the reverse complement.
GACTAAAGCACATTATTTTTTCTGATAAAGCTTTTAGAAAAAAAAATCTATTCCACTATGAATATGAGAGATGGATGGAAAACCCTTATGTAACCAATATTTAAACTTTAGATTCAAACAATATCTTTTTTGAAAATAGCATAATCATTCAGAAAATAAAGTAACATAACATTAAATATATAAATAATTTTGCCAAAATGGTCTATATTGCTCTTGCTAAAATAGAGAAACAAGAAAGGCAAGTTTTTCTAAAGTTGTCTTCTTCACATCCCAATTACATCCTATGTCTTGACATTTTTGTATTTCAAAAAATTTAATGAGATCAAAGGAGGTTACTTGTGTATTTATTGGATTTATTTCTCTTTTGATTGCACTGTCAAATTAGGAGTTCGGAGCAGAAGTCTGTTGTGTTGGTTTTCTGATGAAACTGCATGTTTCCTCAATACATTTAATTGGTTTTTAAATCTTTCATGTATATGTGCATTTATAATGTTTATCCAATCTGTTTCTTACCATAATTAGATCTGCTTAGTTGGAAATTTACTGATTTTATAGTTTATATATCAACTATATTTAAATAATTTAAGTATCAGTATGTTCATATAGCAAATACATTAAAAAGTCAATAATTTAAGATCAAATGATATGCATAGAGTGAAAAAATAATGGATGCAAAAATCAGACTTTTAAGCAGATATGTGCATAAATCAATGAATTATAAAAAGTATATCTTATTATTTCACAGCTTTTAGATATTTTGAGATGAAATTAAAATAAAAGGACTTAATTGTACTGAATGAAATGGAAAAAGTACAGTCTAGCTGGTTAGGTGACTGGTATCTATCTAAAGAGTAAGGAAACATTCAGTAAATTAATTTCTTTTGATATTTTTCACTTGTGAAATTAAGATATAAATGTAAAGCTGTCTTTTAGCACTTGAGTATATCAATATAATAATTGATATTACCTTCTAAAAGCATTCTATAGTCAAAGAAATTTTATGAAAATTTACTTAAAATAGATTATGTGTATTTTTAATAATGTTTTTAAATGCTAATTGCAATGTGAATAGTTTGACCAATTCAGCAAATAAAATACACAAAATTCAGTGTAATTTCATCTTCAAATAAACAACAAATAATTATATGTAATATAAGAAGTCTGTCCCTTTCAATATTTAGAATATATTTATCCCAAAATTATTATTTATCTGAAATTCATATTTATTTGAATGTATTTTATCTGGATATCCTAATTGGGAATGTTCAAATTTAACTGGATATATTTGGGAGCATCCAAGGATGAAGTGGCTTTTCCCCATCAGAGTCTATTTGGCAGAAACTGGAGAATGAGTTCCAGAGAACATCTTGCTTGGAGACCTCTCTAATGCTTAAAAAGAATTAGGAAAAGAAATCTAAATTGAGGTTGATTCCAGGAAAAAGAAACTAATATTAATAGCTACTATTTATTCAGTGATTACTCAGTAGAGAAATTATACATGACTTTTTTTTTAATTAATTCCATGTGACAGATGTCAGAATTCCCATTTTTTCTAAAGGGGAATTTTGGACTCTTGAAGTACAGACTAGATCTTTTAAGGCTGCAAGTGTAAGTGGTGGTACTGAAGTTTAAACAGAAGCTGTTTGTTATGGTTTGGATGTAAATCGGGGAATCTTGCCTAGGATGTTGGGGGATGAAGGGAGGGTAGCAAGGAATGGGGAAGGAATAGGAGGTATATCAGTGCTGCTGGAGGGAGGGAGTATGGTGTTATCAACCCAGTGGGGAACTTTCAACTTCCATGAGAAGCCCAACTAATACTGGGTTAAGTAGGGGTAAACATGGGATCTGGCGAACCCAAACAGGGGAGACCGTGGAATGGTCAGGCTTGGCTTGCTCTGGCATTATGCATGGTTATATGGCAATGATTCCCTCCTAAATGTAAGACTATCTTGAACGAATAAAATAAAATAAAAATTAAAAAAACTCATGTATGAGTCAATGTGGGAAGGCTTGGAGGTGAAATGATTGGATTATGGGAGACTGAACCCTATCAATGAATTAATACCCTGAAGGATTAACTGTGTGGTAACCAGAGGCAGGCAGGGTATTGTTGGAGTGGGTAGATGCCTAGGGTCTTGCCACTGAGGTGAATATTTGTATCTGGTGAGCAGAATTTCTCTGTTTCCTTATTTCAATACCCTGAGCCATTTTCTTCTACCACATTATTCTACTATGATGTTCTGCCTCACTTCGAGAACCAAGAAATGAAGTTGGCCACAGATCTCTGAAACTGTGAGCCCCATAAACTTTCCTCCTTAAAGTTATTCTTTTCAGGTCTTTTAGTCACAACAGCAAAAAAAAGCTTAATAAAACTGTGTATGTCCTACATCTTCCAATACAAGAGTGACCAACACTAGACACCTTACCTTTACTATATATTTACATAGCTATAATTCTTTACGTGTAATTGAGCAAATTATGTTTTAGAGAGTTATTTCTGATTGGATATTACTTTTGAGATTTTTATTACTTTGTTTCAGTAGTGAATTGACAAGAATCTTGTTCCTAAATAATTGTGTTTTGTTAACAAATCTTAACATAAGCCATATAAATGAGTATTGGGATCCCTTAAGAAAAATAACTCATTCATCTTTTCATTAACTTAATGGAAAAAAGAAACTTCCAAGTCAACCCAAGATAGAGTTTCTCTTAAAAAAATAACTAATTGTTTTTCATTTCAATTACTTTACTATGGATATATATTTAAAGTTGTAAAATACCAATGCAAGAGAACTGGCTATACAAAGATATTTATGTATAGTAAAACTGATGTTAAGTTGCAAAGCTAAAATACATAAATTAGGGGTTTGAAGGGCTTTAATTCTAATTTTGTTTTTATTGTCTTTTATGGTAACAAAGATATATGGTATTATTATCATACATATTTTCCTTTGCAAAGATAAATTGTAAATATACCTTTTTAGTTTGTTGTTGATCAGTCATTTCATTTCAAACTGCTTTGTGGAGGTTAAAGGACAAGAGTTGACTTGGTATGCTGCTGAATTTTGCATGTCTAGGCCTGCATCATCACTTACCACATGCATTTAAGTTTGAAAGGCATTGCTGCAGACAGTTCATAAGGTATGGAGATATAATGGTACATGTGACAGTCATAATAAGATACTCTGCAGGCTACTTTTTTAAATTACAAGAAATGAGAAGCCAGAAATAGTTAGCATTTCTGAAATAGGACTTTTTATAGCTGAATTGTCCTTTAGCCTGCACACACTATGCATCCGTGGTTGAATTAACATTGCTATCTAGTCAGTGCAGAGAATTTCAATTCATATAAATTCAAAAATGTGGAAAAACCCACCAGACTAATTTTCTTAGTGATATTCAGGAACAAAAGAGAGAAATAGAATATATAATGTTGGTGATTTTGTCATGCATTTCCTATTTTTAAAGAATTTCTCATAGAAACAAGGTTAGTATCATATTCAAGAAAGAAAATGTTTAAAAATTAAAGAATGTGTGATATTTTGTTTGGATTAATTTACATGGAAATATGGAATGATGAGAGTAGATAGGAATAAAACAAAACACTCCATAAAGAAATACAACATATATGGATGATTTTAAATTTTTCACAATGCTTCTTATACTACTGAAGCTTTAAGGATCACAAAGATCAATCACCCACTAATAATAAAAATGAATACTGTGATAAAAATATACATATTACATGTCATATTTTATATATCATACAGATCATTTGGGTTTTCAAAATCTAAATAATACTTTGATATAATATATGTTAAATTTTGTGGTAAGAGCCAATAAGATTTAAATTTTCTTCATGAGATATAAATGTTTTAAAGTAAACATGCAAATAAGTCTTGATTCTTAAGTAACTTGTTAATATGATAATAAAATTATTTAGGACAGTCTAGTACAAGAATACTATCTAAATAAGAGACTATGCTCACTTAATTGATAATATATTAAGTAAATGCAGCTATTAACATGCCTGAAATAAATCCAATAACTTGTGATCTTTCCTGTTTTAATATGCATTACTTAAATTATTGTCCTAAATGCCTTGTCCTTGTAGCTTTCCAATTGTGGATAGATGATCGATGCTTCATGTCTGTGTTGACTCTGAGTTCTAGGCAGAGAAAAGGGAATTCTCTTCTAAAAACATACACATTTTCTGCATATTATTATTACCAACATTATTATTATTATTATTATTAAAGAAAACCTGGCTGAAGCACTTTTATCTGTTCTTCTTGACTAGATAGTTTCTACATGACAAACTACATATATGTTCAGGGTACATGAAAAAGTAGATATATTGTTTTCCTTTCCTTATGGTAGGGGACAAAGGAATAACAAAAATTGTGACTGACTCTAAAGTAACAAATTCATGTTGTCTTCCAATGGGATAATGTCAGAAGCACATTAAACTAGTTAGTCCTTGTCTGTCACCTCTGTTACTTAAAACCATTTAAAGGTAAGCAATAACTATATATTACGTACTTCTCAACTAAAGTAGAATACTCTAATAGAAATTTACCATGCTGTTATTTCTTTTCTTTTTCTTACTTTGGTTTTCACATTTTCAAAAAACCACATTGTTATAATCTGTCTAGATGAATTAAAAATGAAGTAGCTTGAGGAAAATGTGTATGTGAGTGTGTGTGTGTGTGTGTGTGCAATTACAGCATTTAAATTATTTTGCCTGAAATATGTCTAATCAATGAGTATTTATTCTGAGATGAAGTTTGCTACTGATTGATTGTACAATTTGGTCATCTTAATATTAGCTTCCAATGGAAAGCAGTTGTATATGGGATCTTCAGTTTGTATTAGAAAAGTTGACGTTCTCATCATGAATTGAGTTTTTATTTTATTTTATATTTTTTACAATTTCTTTACATAAAAAATCAAACGCTTCTTTTCAACTAGTTTGAATTTCTTGAGCTTGGCTTTATAATTTATAGATGAAAGAGAATTCTTTGCCTATTCCTCTATTTGATTTTTAGGGGGAAAATGTGTTTGCTTAAAGACTCTGGGCTATATTGCATCCTTAATGAAATCAATAGTCCAGTGCAGAGATCAAGGATGAGTGAGAGTCCTACATACATATTTAAGTTGTGAACATTTTTTTTCTGCACAGACCTGTGATCACTGTAGCCACCTGGTATGTAAAATATTTCCACGTAAGTTTTTGAACATGAATCTTTTTCATCATGCTCACTTTCTGAATATTAGCAGAAATACCTCATATACTCACTTGTAATAAAAATGTCAAGGTAAGTATAGTGGAGAAAAAATAATGCTGTTAGCACTAATAGTGTTCAAACTGCTCTAAATCTGCCTTCGAAGATATGTGCAAATTGTAGGGGAAAAAAGGCAAACATCTTCATTATCCTATACAGACTTAGGATTAATGCATTAATGCTTCACTTAGGACAGAATCAATTAGAGCTATCTGGCACTATTTTTCCTCATACTTATTCACATATTCAAAGAAGTATGATTACATATATTTGATAGATCATAGTGAGGTATGTTTTTAATTTCTCATATTGGGTGTTTGAAAATAGGGAAAGTGCATTAGGGATTACTGAACAATGAAGCATTTGGCTATGGCTTCAATTTAAAATAACTAAGAATGGTCCTGAAGCTACCATTTGAAGATAATATTCTGGATTTGGCCCTAGGGGTTGTATTTGAAACTTTTGAGGCCAAATGAAAAATAAAAGATTTTATAGAAATCCAAGTAGAGGGAAAAGTATTTCTGCTAATATTCCTTTGATTATATTCAAGTTTTATTTTTCAAAAAGCCTTCCCATTTTTAATTTTTAACTGGTAAAAAAACATTCTAGAGATGAAACAAATATTTAAAAATTTCTGGAAAAGATTATAAAGAAACTTGTAGAGCTTTGTTAAAAGAGTAGCTAAATTTAAAACTGACAGTTATGCAAACTTCAAAATTCATTGAAGTTTAATTTCATTTTAGACTGCAATTCAAAAGGTGATGCTTAAGTATGAACTGAGCAAATAAACCATTAATCTCTGATTTTTTCTAGTATTGCGTTTCAATTCATTCAATCATCTTCTTAACATAAGTGTAATCACTCCAGAAAGAAATTGAAACCTTCTTTTCCTTTCTGAATAAAATTTCATAAATATTGGTCCAGTTTACAAATTGGGTTCTCTATATTAGATTGCAGGAAGGATTCTCTACAATTCTAAAATAAGGCTTCATCTCTTTGCATTTATAAGATTGCTTAGTTAGCATCAACTCAGAAGTACTAGACAGTATTTAAAATAGAATATATATTTAGCAATAAATCCATGCAATCGTTTAATGGATTTCTTCATGTATGACATAAAGGAAATAAAATGTAAAATTACCTTTTGTTTGTATTATTATAGTGTTAAAATTGTAGGGTGAAAAGCAGTAGAGATTTCATATAGCATTAATGCTTTGGTTGTTTGTAAAGGGCAAGAGAGTATCACTATAGGTAATAGCTGAATCTTGACCTAAATTAGAAGTAGCATCTTATTGTAGAACCTACATTTTGCTCCCTGTACCATACTTTCTTCACCAGTATATGTGGATAATAAGAGTTGCTTCAACAGATTTTTTAGCACTAAAATACCTTGTAAAAAGTACCTAATAAAACATTAGCAAATTACACCTTGTACAGAAGATGTTATTTTGGGACTGGGGATAAAAAATTGGTAGAATGCTTACATGGTGTGCACAAGGCCCTGGATTCAGGCCCCAGCACTGCAAAGGAAAAAAAATAGTTATTTTATTAGGAGGGATTTACTTCATGTGTAAAATTTAAATTTTTTTTGAAAATTTTCTGCCATGCTTAAATGCTTAAATGAACTGATTATTACAATGCTCAAGTGAGATAGTATGAAAAATCTGAACTACAAAGTGCTATGAATTGTAGGGGCAATATTTAATTATAAATATATATGCAAACTTTGTGATAATTTAACTAATTTTCACAAACTTCTTACTTTGTTTATTTTAATATTCATCTTGCAATAACTACTTAATATATTTGTGTGATAAAGCAAGCTTGGCTATAGTTTGTAAGATATTGAAAAATTTTGTTTTCTCTCATAGAATTAATATTTACCCACAAGACCAAAATAATTGTGAATCACTGCTGTTTTTTAAAGCAAAAAGTTAGAGCCTGCTATAAAATGAATCAACTCCATTCTGTTATGAAACTGCAGATTTTTCCAAGTTGGTTATTTTGTTTCATAAAATATATTCATTAAAATATTAATGTTGATTTTCTAAATTAATCTGTGCTGACAAATAGCAAACAAAAATATCATTTCACCTAGGAATTTCAGTTAATTAAACATAGGTTGATTCATTTTGTGTTCCTCTCATCTTTCTTATGATACTTTTGAGTTATAAAAACTGGTAAGAGGAGAAAATTCAATGGCAAATGTTAGACATTAAGTGTTTGAACGAAGTTGCATCTCTTTTTTTTTTTTTTTGCTTTGCAAATCATATATATTTTACAAGTTTTTAAACTCACCATTTAGCTGATGGTTTCAATTTAAACAATTACTAATAGCCAATACAGGAACACAACATAGTGTTGCAAACACTTGTTTATAAAAAGGCAATGTAAGGATTCTTAGAGAAGTTTTTACTTTGGTAGATGCATAGTTTAGTGGAACTATTAGAGGACCATAAATTTGTTGGTTACTCTATAACATCAGTTGTACTATTTAGTAAATATGAAACCATAGATATTCATGTTTTCTTTATATTTCTCATTCTGTACTTACATACTCACTCTTGAATTTTTCTCTTGTGAAAATAAACATAGCTCAACTTAATGATGTTTGTGATTGCTCTAAAGTATATAATATTCTTCTCAAATTTTGACATATTTATCCATCATTGGAATAAACTGAAATATGTTGATATCTCATTAGGATTAGTAATTCTAATATTTGGACATTACCACACAACACAATAAAGACTTTCAATTAAATGAGAAAATATTTTTGAAATTATGTTTTATATATATATATTTTTTTCAAGGTCTATAGGGATAGTTTTCCTGTTGTTTCAAATTTTAATCACAGTTTTACAGCTGAGAATAAATCACAATACCATCCTGAGTTTTAAAATAATGGTGCCAAAAATAATTTGTTGAGTCAAAAATAATTTCAAAATTTTCATTCCTCTTTTAACTGCAGTTACATATGTACTGACAATACAAAGGAAGGTAAAATTTCTGAGGTGATTCTTTAAGGAAATTACAAATGGAGAGCATAGTCTGACATTGTCATCAGGAAGGACTATTTCTCTCCATTCTTTTCCTTTATCTAAGCTAGGTCCTAAGATATTGCTTATAGGTTTGATCAAAATTTGAGAAGAATTTTTATCTCACAGTCTTCCCAGATATGTGCAGAACTATACTTATATACTCATTCATGGGATATAGAGGCATCAAACTGGTGCTTCTCACCTAGAACAGTGAAAAGACCTGAGGTCTGTCAAGATAGGAAGGAAGTATGAGAGGGCAAGAAGTTACCTAGCTGCATTTTCACCATTTAGTAAGGTTAGGGCACATTTTAGTTTAATGGGAACAAGAAGTGCAATGAGGAAAGTGTCTGCATTGAAGGAATCCACCAAAACTGATAGTCAACCAGAGTGTGAGAATCCCTGCTGAAAGATACTGAGATGGAAGATCTAGTGGCAGGAATTGCGGAGATTTTAAGAAGATATCTGTGCACAGTATCACCCATTGCACCAGCCAAGTGGAAAGAAAATTTCACTTTTACTTCTCTTTCTCCCTTCTCTTACCTTGGAGTAGTCACAAACATTCACTCTGGAAAAAATTTTAAATAAGGAAGTTGGACGAACAGATCATGTTTCTGCAACTGTCAACCCACCTTTGCAACTTTTAGTCTACAAGCTGGTAAGGCTGTGGCTGAGAAAATGGAAGGAGATTAAAACTCACATGCATTTACAATTTTGATTTAACACGCTCCTAGATATGTATGTCTTATAACAGTTATTAAGAAACTAAGATTTGCTTTAGTTGTCCTTGAGAATCGAAGAATATTGACACAACATTATCTTTAATGTAATGGAGAAAGAAAACAGTTTCCTGATTATAATTTACCAAATCTATCTCATTATGTATAACAAATATATTATGTTAACATTATAAATAAAAATTTGGAAGCTGTATCATTGTCCTCATTTTCAAATAGTAAAATTCATTACTACCTAACTGCCGGAGTTTAACTAAAATTTAAAATCCATGTTTGCTAATCTTCTAAACCCTGGTCTCATCCTACCACTCATTGAATGATGCATATCATAATTTTTTAACTCATAATTTTATTTTATTTAATTTCCAACACATAGAGTATAAGCTTAGAGAACTAATTTACAGATCTTTCACTGTTACTAAGTCCTGCTAATCAAAATGCATTTCAAAGTAATTCCAAGCATTCATTCCTGTTTCTCTTCAAAGCCAGACTTCTGACTGATCAAATCATATTTTTTTATTAGTTCTGGGTTGCTTGAGTTGACTACTTCTCTTATAACAGTTTGTCCCTTCTTATGCCTATTCTGAAGATCCATAATTTATAGACCCAGAACAAGTCAGGTCTATCAACAAATTGAGCCTAACTTGAGTAGTTATTATCCATGTTATACGTATGATATTAAGAAAATAGGCTTTAAAAGAAAAATTAAAATGTTAAAACATCATTAACACGTGATCACACTCATACCTACATATCAATTCATTTACTTGTCAAACATAATTGATTGTCACTGTTGTTGATTTATACTGCAAATTTAAGGTGTCTGATAACTATAAGAGGGAAAGTTCATCTTGGAAAACCATTAATATAATGAGGAGTTTTATGTTCTAAATGTTCAAGTATGATTTAACATAATAACAATATTGTAATATATATGAAAAAATCCTTATAGTCCTAAAATTTGAGACAAAAAGGAACAGAAACATTACTACATATACTTAAAAGAAAATGCAATTCTAAGTCTAATTTTCCGATTGCAAGAATCAATAACCTTCTACATATAAATATATATGTATTACTATCATTCAAGTTCAGTGATTAATGATTATTGACTATTGATTAACAACTGAAATGTGTAGACTACTTACACGTAAAGCACAGAGAAGAATACTCTAAAATTACATAGAAATTCCCAATATTAATGGATATGTTCTATCTCTTAATGACAATATTAAAAATGGAATGTTCAAGATAGCAATTATCTTGGTTTTGGAAAAACCAGACTTTTATCTATGCTTCTAAATTTACTCAGCATCAGTGCACAAACCATGCTCTGATTCAACAAGAAACTGCTCTCTTGATTTTTTTTTTATGCTTTTGGAGGCATTTAGAAATTTCAGATAGGAATCTAGCAAAAGTACAAAAAGAGAGACAGAGGTCCCAAAAGAAATTAACAGCCCTCTTATTGCTAATTAAAAGCTCTTTGCTTTCTGTCCACATGGACAGGACAGCTGCTTCACATCCTATCACTGCAAAGGAAACACATAAATTCAAAGACCGCATTGAGAGCAACACCTGGTTCTGAGTGTACCTACTGTGATAAGAGTATATTTCATACTGTCAGTAAATTAACATTTTCAGGGTCCCCAAAAGATAATTTTTTTCCTCATTCAACTTTTTCCATTGTCCCCCAATGGTAAAGAATCAGTAGTTTTGGTTCAATTTTCGGTACTAAATATATCATATTGTTGTTTGCTTCACTGGTGCAGACACCTTGCCTCCTGCTGTAAACGCTATGTTCCAGCTCTGAAAGATTTCCCTAGGGCTTCCATTCAAATGTTGGCTTGTAACTATGGCTTAATCTCATGTCAAAATCTCTTAAGGAAGATACAGCCTGTCACGTCATTTCAGGATTGAACCTTCATCTACTGAGATTTTCAAAATGGCCTTTGTGTTTGAAGTAGGAGCAGACAAATAAAAGGCTAACAAGTCATTTGTAAAGATAATAGCTAACAGCATGCATTCTCCTTTTCTTCCCCCACTTTCCATTAAATCCTTATGAAGAAGAAAGAAAGCTGACTGCAGCCCCCCCAAGCCTTGGCTTTTTAGATGTGGAAGAAAAAAAAATCTCCAAAACCCTGGGAGAGTTTAAGCACCACTGAAACACAGATTAGATTATAGTTTATCAAAGAAAATAGTTTTATGCATTCAAGATAGAGATACTTCTGCCAAAATATATTTATGATTTAAACATGTTAGTTTTAGAGAAAATAAGCCAGGTCTGCTTTTATCCTTATAGAAGCTTCAGGATTTGGTTTCATCAGCAATAGGGCATGCGTTACGAGTTGGTAAGTTTAGGAAATTCTATGGACTTTGGTGGGAGGGTCAGTTTTGCACACTTGAATTGACTGATTTTATAAAGGTTGTATAGGTGAAAAGGGAATAAAAGTCTTTATCTTGGAAAATCAAACTTGGCAATAGATTAAGAGGATAAAAATTTAGGGCTCATTAATCAGTCATCTTTATCAAAACAGACACAAAATACTGCATCCTTAAGGTCGAGGACATCTCAAAAATATTTCTAATGCCTATGTAAAAAAGCATTTTAAAAGTTGGAGGTGTAGGGAAGGCGATGGGGAGGGGGGAGGGTATATGAAGAACTCATAGGAGTCTGGTGATTGGGAAGATGGGGGAACTATCCCAGAAGCCGATGCCATTCCTCCACGAGCTACCCATTTAATGCATGAATTCTTCTGGGGGAAACTGCAACAGGTGAAACCCATGGTGGTTTATCTATGCTTTGGCATGGACCCCTGGATAACAAAGTTTATATACATTGATTGCTACTGTTTTGATAATGTTTCCCCCTCAACTGTATCCTGTATCTCTATATACTTCAAATAAATAATAAAAAAGTTGACCTTTTGTTACTGTAACATATTTCCTTTCTTTTCCTCATAAAAGTTAGAGTTTTGTAGATTGGATACACTGTGCTTGAGTCCCTTTTTTTTTGATAATGAAGATAAGACAAAATCTGATATAAGATTTTACTGGAGATTGCTTTGTGTTCTTCGCTCTTGGGCTCTTGTGTGAGATTTTAAGCAAGACACACAAATTAGTAAAAGTATAGCATGTTAGAAGAGAAAGAGGGAGAGGGAAAAGAAACTCTAAAGGAAGAGAGGGGATCCTATCAGAGAAAGAGAGTGATAACTCACTTCTTTGTGTCCCAGCTTTTCTGGGGTAGCAGAGAGATTGTTAGAAGATCCTCCCCAAGTATTAATTATGGGCTCTGAGTTGACAAATTACATTAGCTAACAAACTAATGGCAACTCTTGGTCATCTTGGTCTTTACTGAAACTAGTTTTACAGAATTTATGGCTGGTGAACTCTAGTCTTAATCGTCCTCATTTCCTAGTTCTGAGAATCACTAATCCATATTGTTTTTGCAGAAGGTTGCTTAAGATGCCATATCATTTAGGCCCTTCTAGAGCATATATATATTTGTCCTCCCCTGAATTAAACTATTTTCTTCCAGTTCTAAGACGAAGAGTTTATAGCCTAAGATTAAGCAAGAATCCAAAAACAACTATTTTGTCAGACCTTGTGGTACCATTGAGGCAGGCTCTTGAATTGATTTGTTCTGCATTAATATTGTCTTTTTTAATTAAGGAGTTGAGATGTTGTACAATCAAAAATGCATATAAAGTAACAATATGTTATGCATTTCATCTAATCTACTCACCCCATATCGTCTACGTAAGTTTCTTGCATCTTCTCAATGTCCCCCAAAACAGTCATAAATGTCTATACATATATATAGAAGATTGTGAATTTTCCAGAATTAAATGATTGCTTAAATATTATTTGGCTTCTCGTAGGGTAAAGAGTATGTTATATTGTTGAATGGTTCCCTAGATCCCTCCCTATTTTCCCTGCCTCTCCCCACTTCCCTCATTCCCCTACTTATCTATGGTCCCCTAGATTATGTGTTGCTGCAAGTTTAGTGAGTCTAGTTCAACAGCTTGACTACCTTTTACTTAAACCTACCTTTTGGTCAGGCCTCCAAAAATGAAGGAAAAAATTAACCCTTGAGACTCTGGGTTTGGCTAATTTCATGTAGTATGATTTCTTCCATTGCCATTCATTTACCTTCAAAGACTGCAATATTGTTGTTTCTAATAGCTGAGTAGAACTTCATTTTATGTGTATATATATATATACATACCAGAGGTTTGGATTCATTTATCCACTGAGAGGTATCCGGGTTGATTCAATAATTTAGCTATTGTAAATTGAGCTGCTTCTATGAACATTGAATTTCCTTTGTTGCTGTAATGTGATGAGTCCAACACCTCTGGGAAAATAACCAGAAGAGGGATAGGTGGGTCATACAAAGAATCATCCCTAAATTTTTGAGGAGTCTCCACACTGCTTTACAGAGTGGTTGTACCAGTCTGCAGTTCCACCAACCATGTACTAGTTTTCCTATCTCCCCACAACCCCTCCAATATTTGTTACTATTTATATTCTTAATTTTTGCCAATCTGATTGGAGTGAGGTGAAATCTTAAATGTAGTTTTGATTTGCATTTCTCTCATTACTAATGATTTAGAACACTTTCTCATATATTCATTGGCTTGTTCAATTTCCTCTGTTAAGAAGTTTCTGTTTAGCTCTCTAGCCATTTATTGATTGGATTGTTTATGTTTTTGATATCCAGTATTTTGAGTTTTTTGTAAATTTTGAATATTAGACACTTGTCAAGGAATTACAGGTCATGATTCTCTCCCATTCTGTAGGTCCTCTCTTGACAGTTTTGACCAATTCCTTGGCTGAGCAAATCATTTTTAATTTAATGGCATCTCCCTTATCAATTCCTGACTTTAATTCATGCACTTTGGGGGTCTTGTTGAGAAAGTCATTGCCTACTCCAATATGCTAATGTGTTGGTTCTATTTTTTCTTCTAGCAATTGTATCATAGATAGTTTAACTCGTAGTTCCTTGATCCATTTTGATTTGATTTTTATGCAAGATGAGAGGTAAGGATCCAATTTCAACTTCCTGCATATGGCTGACCAATTTATCCAGCACTATTCACTATTTGTTTAATAGGCTGCCTCCACTCCATGTTTTATTTGACCCCCTTTGCCAAAGATCATATGTTTAAATATTTGTGGATTTATCGCAGAGTCTTCCATTCTATTCCATTGGCCTTCATTCATATTTTTATAACAGTTCCATGCTGTATTTGTTACTACAGCTACATAGTATAATTATAGATCTGACATTGTGAATCTACGTGTTTCATCTTTCTTGCTTAATAATGGTTTGGCTGTTATGGGTTTCTTGTTCCAAATGAATTTGAGAATTTCTTTTTTTATATGTAAAGAATGACATTGGTATCTTTATAAGGATTGCACCTAATTTGTATAGTACTTCTGGAAGAGTGGTCGTTTTAATTACATTAATTCTGCCTAACCAAGGACACGGGATGTTCTACCATCTTCTTGGGCTGTCTTCAATTCTTTTCTTTAGTATTTAATAGTTTTCATTAAAGGACTTTTACTTCTTTTGTTAGATTAATTCCCAAGAATTTTATTTTTTTGAGGATATTATAACTAGGACCAATTTCCTGATTTCTTTTTCTGCCCTATTATTGTTAGTATATAGGAAAGTTATTGATTTATGTGTGTTGATCTTGTAGCCTATTGTTTTGCTAAATTTGTTCATAAGCTCAAGAAGTTTTCTGGTGGAGGTTTTTGGATCTTTCAGATATAGGATTATATCATGAGCACAAAGAAATAGTTTGACTTCCTTTCTTCCATTTCTTATCCGTTTCATTTCCTTCTCTTGCTTAATTTCTATGGCTTAGGTCTTGCCGAGCAAGTGCTATAACTGCTGAACCACTGCTCCAACCCTCTCATGGTTTTTAATGTAGGCAGTCAGTGCTATTTCTTTTCCCCTTAAAATGTTTTCATGCTGTCTCAGAGGTTTCTATGTTGTCTCTTCATTATTGTACGGTTCCAGGAATTTCTTGATTTCTGCTGTCATGTCTTCTTGGATACATTCTACATTTAATAGGATATTTTTAAATATCCGTATGTTATGTCTTTATTTTCATTTTCTTTGAATAATTTTTTGATTTCTCCTCTCATACATTCTTGGATTCATTCTTCATTTAACAGAACAGTATTCTATCTCCATGTATATTGTGTTTTCAGTTATGAATGCTGCTAATTGCTAGTATCATGACATCATGGTTTGGTAGGATACATGAAATAATATCTAATTTTTTGTATTTGCTGAGAATTCCTATTTTTGAGAAAAATCTATGCACTGCTGAGAAGAAGGTAATTTAATCCAATTTGGGGTGGAATATTACAAAAATGTCTATTAAGTCCATTTGATATACGGACTTCCTGATGTATTGTCCCATTACTATGATGTAGTGGCCTTCTTTATATCTTATGCTAAGTTTGTGGTTGTAATCTACTTTGTCTGATATAATGTTTGAGACATCATCTTGTTTTTCTGGGCTGTAAGTCTGGTAGATATTTTCCCATCCTTTCACTCTCAATCTGTCTTTGGCTGTAAGATGGGTTTCCTCTAAGCAGCATATTGTTGCATTTTGTTTTTTGATTCAATCTGCTGGTCTGTGTCTTTTAATTGGTGCATTTAAACCATTCATATTCAGCATTAGTATAGATATTTGGTTGTGGTTCATAGTCATCATGTTTTATTAATCAGTTCTGTGCTGTCAAGTTGTCATTTGATACCATATACTTTTATTGAATTTCCTCTTTGAGGGTTTTGAGAATTATTCGCTTGCTTTTCTTTCAGAAGCTTATCTCTGAGAATTCTTTCTAATGCTGGTTTTCTGTTCATGAATGCTGCAAAATTGATCTTATCATGGAATGCTCTTATGTCCTCTTCAAATTTGAAGCTGAGTTTTGCTGGGTATAGTATTCTTATCTGCAGGTAGTGGTCATTCAACGACTGAAATATCTTCTTCCAGAATCTTCATGCTTCTAGGGTCTGCACTGAAACTTCAGACATGATCCTAATTGGTTTGCCTTTCAATGTGATTTGACTTTTCTCTCTTGCAGCTTTTAATACTCTTTCTTTGAATTACCTTTTATATATTTTGGATATGATATGTCTCAGGGAGCTTCTCATTTGATTAGGTGTTTTTGGTGTCCTATAAGGTTCCTGATTTAAGGATATCTGACTCTCTTCTAGTAGGGAGAAATTTTTCTTCAAACCTTTCATTGAGGATGTTCTTTATGCCATTCATTTATGTTTTGATTTCTGCTTATGACCTAATTACTCTTAGATTATTTCTTCTAATTTCATTACAGACCTTTTCAAAATTCTGCTCATGCTTTATGAACTTTTTTCTTTATTATTATCTGTCACACCTCAGGCGTCCTCAAGGGCAGGCGGGATGGCTCAGACCAGCCGAACCCTCCCCCAGAGCTAAGCAGGAGGGTGAGTGCGGTGACTGGGGTCTCTCTGGACTCCCTTCGGTGGGAGCCCCCTCCACCCGGCCAGGTAAATGAGTCAGTAACATGGAGTTGGTGGCAGCTCAAAATCCATCTATTACCAAAGCACACGGGTTTTTGGCTTTTATAGGGAGGGGAGACAGCCAAGGAACCAATAGTAATCCTTCTAAGGGAGTTGCCAGGGATTACGCAGATTTCAAGTACAGACAAACAACTAGGGAACAGCCTGTGGTTAGCACATTACAACCCACCCTGATGTTCTTTTGCACAACAATTAGCAAGCTTAACAAAGCACTACCTAGCAGCCCTTCCTGAAGGAACTTATGCAAATAGTAACAAGATCACTCTAGGGCATCCGAAGAAATGGAGTAAAGGTCAGACCCCAGCACAACAAAGCACAATCTAGCCTGAAGGAGCTTATGCAGATAGTAACAAGATCAAAGGAGGGCCGCTGATGAAATGGAGTGAAGGTCAGACCCCAACAATTATCACTGTGTTCAGGCTTACTCAGCTTAGCCTCATTGTCATAAGTACTTCCTTCAAGAGTTGATGATCAGTTTTCTATAAAATTTAGTCTATTATTAAATTCTTTCATAATTCTTCTGTTGTAGTTGAATATTTTAGCTCCATTCCTACCTTTTTCTGTATATCTATTTCTTTGATGATAGAATTTTTCATCGCTTCAATTTTCTTACTTTGTCCCTTCATTAAATCTTCTTTCAGTTCATTATTCCATTTAGTAACCAGATTGTTTTCATCCTCCCTGTCCATATGTTCCTTGGTAGGGCTGTTGTGGGTTCAAGAGGAGCATTTCCCAGTTTGATTTATCATTTTTGTTGTGCTTCTTCTGTTTGTTTGTTTGTTTGTTTATTTTGCATTGTGGTTCCCCGTGGGGTAACAAGATAGGTCTCCAGGTGCTTCTTCCTTGCAAGTCAAAGGGTTGGGTCAGATAAAACCCCTCTGATGACCACTTTCTTTGAGAAAGCATCTTCTACTTGGAGACTTGTTTTATTATACCTTTTGGATCTCAGCTCCAGGGCATCAATCAGGAATCTGTTAGGGTTGAGGGGCGGCCCGCTGGATTTAGAAGTGTGGCACTGAGTGTTACATTGCTGGGTCCTGGGGTCTCAGAGTCATGGGGCAGGCTAGAATGGGTCTGCCTGCACACCATGCTGGAATCAGGGATCCTTGGCAGTGGGGCTGGGGCCAATATATCTGTGCCTGGCCAGTATGTACTGTGGCCAGGCAGCTTCTTACAAGGGTCCTCAGAGGTGTCCTGTGCACTTCTGTCAGCCCAGGATCATTAGCCTAGGGTCCTCACATTTACAGCTGGACAAGTTGGCTTCAAGTGGGGGTCCTCAGGGTTTGTTGTCCTGGGCTTGCCTGCTGGCCTGGGACCAAAGTTCTTGGGACCCACATGGCGATGGCTGAATTGGGGCAGGTTGGCTCTTCTGGGCAGGGATCCTCATGGGTATGTATCCTAGGTCCAACTGCTGCTGGCCCAGCACCCATTGTGTATTTTCTTAAATCCCTGACCCACTGCTTGTGGCTAAGTGCTACCTAACTTTCTTTTTTCTATATTTGGTTACCTCACAGTGCATTACTTTGAATCCAGAGATGACTGATAATTAAGTACCATGGTGGAATAAATATAATATTCCATTCAAAATGATCTGCCTGAAAGTACAGTAAAAAATTTTGTATAAGAAAAGAACAATTTGCCCATATCCAACACTCATTGACACACATTGGAAATATAATGTTTTTACTATCTTTATAATTAGAAACATATTTAAAAGATTTTGAACACAGAAGTATTAGGAGCATCAATTATGTAGTAGAGATTGAAGTCATTTTCTCCTTCTGCTTTTTGTGTTTACCTATGTTTCATTTAATGAACAGTTATTTTATGCAAGAAAGGTACAGTAATTTTATTTCTTTGTACTACTGAGCTATTCTATTTATCATGTATGAAGAAAGGCAAGACTAGCTTCAGGGCCCTAGCTTTAATATAATGAGTATCCTTGGAAATCAATGGTCTTTTGGACTTTGAAATGTATGCTAGGCTTAAGGTAATAGAATTGAAATAGCAAATTTTATTACTCAATAGTAATTTTGTGCATGCTTTAGTCAGTTTTCTTTTTTTTTTTTTCTTCTGTTACCAAAAGACCTGACAAGAAAAATTTTAGAGGAGGAAAAGTTTATTAGCCTCTATTAATAACATAGTTTCAGTGGTCTCAGTCCGCAGATGGCTAATTCCATTGCTTTTGAGTCTAGGTCAGGCAGAACATCAAGCAAAATGGTATGGCAGATGTCACCAGGAAGCAGAGCACCAAGGGCTCACACCACCATTGACCCACCTCCTCCAGCTGCTCTTTACCTGCCTAAAATTACCATCCAATTAATCCCTATCAGAGGATGCATTCATTGATTAGGTTAAGACGTTCATAATCCAATTATTTCACTCTGAGATTTCTATAATTTTTTCACACATGAGATTTTGGGGGACAATTCATCTAAACAATTAACAGTAAATATACACAAATATGATTATTTCAAAGTTCAAATACTGTATCTCACTCTCAGTGAAAAATTCATTCCACAATTCTTCACAATTACCAAAATCTTTTCACATTGAAATCTATAAGCTCAGGTCCCTTATATAAAACAATATTCATACACAACTGATGCACATCCTCCTGTACACTTACATACATTAAATCATCTCTAGATTTCTTAGAATATTTACTATAATATAAATACAGTGAACAAGTTATTAGAATATCTTGCTCCTCTCTTCTTGTCTTTTTGAAAGAAAGATTTTGGTCAAGAGATTTAGATAATAGCACAAATAGCACAAAGGTTATATAGTTGGTGACTGAGGTTTGAAACATGTACAGTCAGGGACTTCCAAGAAAGGAAAGGGCCTGGTGTTTTACATGTAGAGAATTTTTATATTTTGTCTGGGAACCTTCCTCTTCATGTAGAATGAATCTGGGGCAGTTACTGCACTTTTCTTTCATGGCTTAGTGTGCTTACATAGTTTTTGGCATATTGGAAATTTTGCATTAATATCTAAGCAAAACTTAGAGGATTTAAAGATATAATGTAAATTAGATGCATCTAAGTCTCCCAAATGACAGTGCCTAAGTGTTATGCATATGATTTGAGGCCGGAAAATCCCTTTAGCTGTCTATAGCTCATTTTTCTAGTTTAAGAAGGTAGTGTTAAAAAGTAAAGGAGGTGGGTTAGTGCGTAATATTATAGTCACCCAAGTGGAGTGAACTTCTGTCCCTCAAGATGGGTGAGCCTTATTTCTCCTTCCCCCATCCTCCTGCTCATATCTACCTATTTTACTGCTTATATATTTTAAAAAATGTTATGCTGTTTTGTAGCGAATAATGAGGAGAAAACTGTTTGTGTATGTTCAGGAAAAGAGCAAAGTTTTTCATGAGCTTTTGATCCACAGGTTGTTAACTGCATGTGAAACCCACAGATAGCAAGTCCTGACTGCATAAAATAATAGAGTCTTGTGCATTTTCATTAAGTATTAAAACTAATAGGAAACATTCACTATAGTCTATAACTAAATATTTTCTTCCTTTTGAATAAAAAACAAATCTCATTGTTCCCTGTCAGTGAAAATATACATCTCAAAAAAAAATTCCCCTTTTCCAGAATATTTAATCCAAAATCTTGTGCATATTCACTCCAAGTCTGCATAGTTTCAGTTAATAATATTCATAGAATCTTTATTGGCTTAACAATAGATTGTATCTCTATTTGTCCTGGGTTAATCCAATGAAGTCACTACTCAAACTGAAAAATCATTTTACAAAAGTTTCCCTCAATTTTTAATTGAACAAAAGGGGATCTCTGTAGACTATACTAATGTTAATTATAAATTATTTGTGTATTATAATTTAAGTCTTGGTTGCATATGGCATATTAAAGTGGCCACAAATCTCATCCCAATACTCCTAGTGAAAAGGTATGGTTTCTGTCTACTCCTTGAATTTGAGTAGGCTCCATGGTCTCTTTGAGTACAGACGATCACATATTCTGCCTCTCAGAACACTGAAATGTAGAACCTTAGACTGCCGTGTAAGATGTCCTACCAGCACTGTAGTGAAGGGAGCATGCTATGAGAAAGGCAATCTGGTCATGTATAAAGGTCATATTGGATATTGGAGAGAAAGTGGGAGAGGAATGATATCAGGCCAGGTATGCACTACTTAAATTTACACTCCTTCTCCCAAGCTGCCTTTGTGTACAGGTAATTTGACTAAAGGCATTGAAGTTCAGACATCATGAATATCAGAGTGTGATGTTCCTAAAGACCATTAAGAATGTTTCAAAAGAAAAAAGGTCAAGATAATTAAAAACAATTTCTCTATTAGAATATAATATAAATCACACAGAAGATGCCTAATAAAAAATCATTCTTGTATGAGGGTACCAATATCATATAAATAGCATCCCTGCCCACCATACTCCTTTGTTTCCACAACTTCAATTAACAATACTGAGATACCTAACTGCTGATCTGTGTTTCGTTTAGAACAACATTTTCTCCAAAATGGGTCATGCTTTCCTGATCCTTGTTTGGAATCACTCACATGCCCAATGAATATGAGAGCAAACTCTGTATTCATTTTTTTGGAAATGGACTATGTTTTTCCTGATGTGCATTCTCCTTTATTGCTGCAAGCTAATAAACCTAACTCTGTATGCACGTATCTTTCTGTAAGATCTGGACAAGTTATTCTCTTAGTAGAGATTTCACTATAATTTGATTGAGACCTATGTTGATACAGACTGAGTCTTTCAAATACAGAGATCCGTTGAGTTATCTATTGTAGTGAAGGTCAACTTTCTTGTCATAGTAAAGAAAAACTTGTATTGAGTCTGAACTTTGAATACTTTATTTAGGGATTTGGTATTAAGCTTACTTTAGAGACTGACAGGGGAACTTTTGTTATCTTAGCATATTTGTGATTATTTTCTTTCATGATTCTTAAAATTTGGATCTTAAATGTCCCCTAAAGTTCCACAAGTTAAAGACTTGGTCATCAGCCTGTGGCATGATTGGGAAATGGTGGAAACTTTGGGAGTTCAGACTAGTGAAAGGAAGTTAGGACACTGGGTGCATGACCTTGAGGGGCATATTGGAATTAGATCCCTTCTTGTTCCTTCCACAACCATGAGGTCAACAGACATCCTCTTCCATTCACTTCTCCCATGATGCTCTGTCCTGCCACAAAGTAATAGGACCAAGGGATGGTGAATGGGAAATCTGAATCTGTGAACCAAAATAAAATTTTGCTTTATAAGTTGATCATCACAGGTATTTTGTCATTGCAACAGAAACCTGACTTAACTCAGTGAAGGTTTTATAAAGCATATAATGTCCCTAACATTTCTGTCTATCTAGTTATTATCTGAACTACCATCTGTTAGTAAAGAAAAAAATGAGTAGAATGGGATTAGATATGGATTTTAAATCTGTAGTCTAAACCAGGACCAAATACTAATGAGTTCAGAAGTTCCTATGAAAAAAAATCCTGATTTTCTTTTCAAGTTTCAATACAAATTTATTTGCTCCTGCATCTGTGAAATTTTCCTTGAGAGCTATCTCCACACATTTGCTTGCTATAGGACTGTTATCAGACCCAAAATAGGCACGTTGGTAATTTTGCTTTTGACTAACCACCAGCAATTTTTCATGGGTTAAATTTGGGTTATCTCTGGATGCACTTTCAAGTATGTATTACCATTATTATATTTATGTTTAGCTTCCTAAGTGGTCTAACTCAGAGTGGACAATTTAATTTTCACTGATTACTTATAAAATCTGTGTCCTATCTGTGTGAAAGAGACACAACTCTATTTAACACAGGAGAAATCCCGCCTTCCTTTCCACATTTGAGCCCTGATAAGAATAAACATTTTAATTAGGCTGTATGAAAGGAATTTTTCATAGACCAGGTTTTTGATTAAGCTACCTTTATCCTTTGAAATTATTGAAGATGTGTAACCGTAAAGACTTTCCAACTCTCCAATAATAAAAGTTAATCAGTATTTTACAATGATAATCCCATGTAAATTCATTTTTGTGTATTTTCTTCCTCTAATTTCTTTCCTTTCCCTTTCCTCCATTCTTTGTTATTCCTTTCTATCTCACAGTTCTCTAGGAAACTTTAATAATTAATTAGCAAAACTAAAATTCTATCCACTATTCTATTTCAAAATCATACATTTTAATGTGCTAAAGCTATCTCAATATTGACTCATCCTGAAATTTGTTCAGGATAATTCATAGAATACAACAATGTGTAGCTATGATTAATTCACACTATAGCCTATGAATATAATACATATGATTACTGAGTTTACACATATTTCCTTTTGTGATTTGCATAATTCTCTTTGGAGTTATTACAAAATTGACTACCAAGACAAAGAATCACTAGCATATCTCACCTTTACTACAAAAATGGATGATTTTTTTTCTAACTCAACTAGCCTTAGATGCATTATCATAGCAGAACTCATCATAAGAGTTTCAAAATAGTCATGTCTAAGCATCGCCCTTAGGTGGCCTTCCAGGTACAGATTAGATTCATGACAGAAAAGTCTATCACTGAAACTTTAAAACACAGCCCGGTTTCCTTATTTTGGAAAAGTGATGCTTGTCATGCTGATAGTCCCTAGTGTCACCCAAGTTTTATTTAGGACAGTTTCTCCTTGAGAAAAATGAGGTTTTTATTTATTTTTATTTTTACTTTATTTATTCATTGGCGTGTAACTTGCAATCCTCCGCCTGAGCTTCCCAAGTCACAGAAATAAGATATTTAAGTTGCAATATCCACAAAGAAAAAACTTGAGCCTCAGGTTAAAACTGCTTTTTTAAAAAGTCAACATGACATTTAACAATTAAGTTACCAAAGATCAGGGTTTTGCTGCTATGGAATATGTACCCTCAGTGAATTTTCTGAAACTTAAACCCATTTTTTCTAAACTCCACTAAGTTCATTTTCCAAAATACCTTGTTTAATTATAGTTCTCATTTTAGAAACATGGCTGGATATGCCTTAGTTGAAGATACCAATTCCAGTTTCAAACCTTGAAAGAGATACTTGTGCACATATGCAATATAATATATAAAACATGTTTCTCTATTCCATGATTTATATCCAGTACATAGTGTGCTTATAATTTAGACTTTTGGGGAATATTATTTTCTGTCTGGGGGAGTAAGTAAATATAATGCATTTTGGAATATATATATATAGAGAGAGATAGATAGATAGATAGATGTGTACATGTTTATCTATTCTAATACATTTTCTAAAATGAACATACAGTCACACAAAAACCATATATATATATAAATACGTACAAATACATACAAAATTATACTTACCTTTGTTGTCTTTATTTGTTTAAAGACAATGAATGAAAATGGGTCCTTAAAAAGTATATATTTACTTCAACATGATTGAAAATGTATCATGCAACTATTCATTATAAAATAAAATGAGTAGTAGTAAAATATAACATAAAAAATGAGACTGAAAGCGGTGATGTATTTTCTCAAGGTATGATAGAAATTAGGAAATAGTTCCTTTTTAGTTTTAAATAGCTTGAACATTATTTGTACATGTCAGTTTTGTTGTTTTCAGATGTGATCCAAGAAAAACAGAGAAGCTACCATGAAAAGAATTTTAAAGATTAACAGTTACAGACACTGAAAAAATACAGGGAAAAAATAGGAGTTGAGAATACAAGGAAATGTTACTCTTAAAAGACACTGTTCACTTTATCAATTTCAAGAATCCATTGTGAATTGAAACGGTGCTCATCTTCTCTGTAGACAATATTTTATTCTATACCAGTCTGTTTTTTCTTTATTTTTCCTTTCCTCTTTCAAGCTCTTGCTGAGTTTTTTCTTTCAAAGTAATTTGTTTCTTCCCTCCCTTCCCATGCTCCCAATCGATGCTCCACATTTTTACATGGTTTCCAAAGTTAATGCAAAAGACAACATATAGAATTACCTTTATCATTCATCTGCTTCTTTGATCTCTTCATTATAGTATTATAAATAAAAATTGACATTCCAATAACTTTATTGGAATAATAATGTTTACTATGAGTACTGTGGTATGGTTTACTTCATTGATTTTAATTTATTTTGATAACAATAAGTATTAAGTTTTTATGACCTAAGAGTAAAACCTTAAAATATATGTGCTGGGATATATTTCTCATTCAAAAGGGGTTTACCAAGTTCCATAAACCAGCCAAATATATTTCTCTTAACATCAATTCTTTTCTGTTTGTTCTCCAAAACAGCCTAACTGAATATATTTATATTATAGGTTTGGGTAGAAATCCAATGACAATTATGTGTACATTGTATACAGTAGAACTGGTTATACATTCACATACAATATTAAAAAAATGTACAGAGTATTTGTTTTAATGGACATGTTTGTCATACATTTTATTCAGGTGAAAACTTTTTTTTAACTCTTATTTATTTTTAAAATTTTATTTATGTTTTTCAACTGGCCTTTGTTTCTCCAACACTTAGTTGTGTGGTGCTAGGGTTTGAACCTGGGTCCTTCTGCATGCCATGTAAGTACTCAGGCTGCTCAGCCACCACTCCAGCCCCCAGGTAAGATCTTTTTAAACTTATATTTATCTCTTCCCTTGGTGAAAAAAATAAATATCCCACTTATATTAGCAAAACAAAATTTTGGTTACTATAGACTTTGGGTCTCATCACTTTTGAAACATATATTATTTGAAAATATTTTATTTTTCATTAAAATTACTACCAGTAATTTTCAGGAAGCCACCTAACAAGGGGACATCAGATAACTGTTATATTTTAGATTTTATTTCTGAAATTAATTATTTTTTATATTATATTTTTTATGTAGAACACCAGTTACCAAAGTACAGCTTATTAGAGTATAATTTAAAGTCAACAGAGCTTAAAAGATCAAAAATTAAAGTGAATTTTTCAGTTCATTCTGTTCCTACCATCTGCACTTGTCACTTTTCCAATCCATCACCAGATAACACTACTTGGAGTGTAGAAAGAAATGAGGAGGACAGGGGGCATAAAGAATGGCTAATACAGCCTCTGTTCCCTGTAATAACCTAAAATGTTGTTCTCCACTGGTTCCAGTGATTACTTCTCTAATAATCTACAGCAATGTTCTCCAAGATTTTCCAATAACCTAAAACACTAATTATATTCACAAACATGTGCACACACATGAATTTCTGTCTTCACAAGGGGGTTCCTATAACTTCATTAATACAGTGTGAGAACAGACAATTAGATTGCTAACAGACATTTTAGATATTATTAATCATGATTTTTATATGTATTTTCTCTAATTCATGATGGCAGAACTATAAATTCACTCTGTAAAAATCAATCCCAGGTTTTGTGGTGTACTCAAATGCTATGTATAGAAATCTGTCTTAGAAAAGTTAAACCAGGGGCTGGAGCAGTGGCTCAACGGTTATGGTGCTTGCCTGGTTTGTGCAAGTATGGGAGTTCAAACCCCACTAACACTTACACAACAAAATGTCCAAGGAATGAAGGTTGCATGAAAAACTAAATAAATATTGCTTCTCTCTCTGTCTCTCTTTCTCTTCCACTGTGCCCTTTCTTAAAAAAAAAAAAAGATAAATGTTAAACCTGTAACTAATATGAATAAATGTTTAAATCATTGTAGAATACATGGCTAAAAATAAAGATATTACATGCATGTATTCCATCACTGACAAAGAAAAATCTATGAAAGAAATTAATTATAAAGTTGTACTTTTATTGTAGGATAAATTTTGCAAATCTATGTTTCATAAAATTCCTTATTTAGCTCTGAATTTTTTTTTTTTTTGTATCAGTGTTTGAACTGAGGGGCATTCAACCACGGAACCATATCCCCCCAGCCCTTTTTAATTTTTTAAATTTGAGACATGGTCTTGCTAAATTACTCAGTGCCTCCACTAAGTTGCTGAAGCTGGTTTTGGACTTAAAATCCTCCTGCCTCAGCTTCCCAAACTGCGGGGATTACAGGCATGTGCATTGTGCCCAGCTTTGTTTTGAAATTCCATAATTTGATAATAAAAACATATTTTACAAGTTTAGGTTTCTGTTTTAAGTCTTTGATATCATTAATATCATAATGCATTTCATTATATCTCTTCTTCATATGTGTGTGTGTTTTATATTCAAAACTAAACACTGAATTTGAATACAAAGTGATCATTTAACAAATACTGGATATTATTATTAGTTTGACATTATATCTTTCAACTCACATATTTATCTATCCATCCATTCATCTACCCATACATTTATAAAACTCTCATAACTATTTGTCTATCATCTATTACTTGTAAACATATCTGTACAAGAATTGCTCATTTTGCTTATCACTGAATAAAAAGGACAAAAGCATTTCTTCAGTCAAAAACTATAGCATGTATATTCTTAATTCATTCCTTGTCTTATTTTTTCACATTGTTCTAAGCCATTCTACCACTACAGATTCTTCTTAAACTTCATTGTTTAAATGTCTATTCTGGTCATGTGTGTAGAATAGATATTTCCTGATTGCTAATCAGAATAATTCTGCTTTTCTTAAAAATGGCCAGTAAAAATGAGAATTTCTTAGTAATTGCCTAATGGTGATTGTGTTGTTAAAGTTGGAACTGTTATGATAACTTTAAAAGAAAAGTCAAGGCACTTACACAACAGTCATTTAAACATCCTCTTAACGGGTGTATTTTATGGTTGAATTGTTTTATTGCAAACATCTATTATAACTCCCCAGAGTAAAGTCCAAATTGCCTTTTATGTCTCTGAGGAAAAAACAGAATAGAATTTCTCAATATACAAAATATAAAAGTGATTTAAAAAGTGATACCTCACAGAGGCATGGAGAAATTATTTTTACTTCAAAAAATATTTTCTCATATTTACCCATATAATTAAAATAGAACACATTTATAGATAAGAAAATACCCATTACCCTATATGTCCTTTGAAATAGGCTTGTCATATTTAACACTCAAAAATTGGATTCTAAAGGCCATGGGAATTAAAATTGTGTAAATTATTTAAATAAGGGTTTTTCAGAGTTTAAAGCAAATTGCAAAATGCTTTCTTTTTTTATAACATTAAATCTAAATTTCCAATGTAATATTACAGGGAAGCCATTGTCCATTTATTTTCTGTTTACATAATATTTTACCATACTTCCACTTAACATTTTACCTCAGGTAAATCACTTGTCAAGATTTTTTAAAGATAGTATTATGGTCCTGATGAAATGTGTCCTCCAAAAGCTGAATATGAGACAATGCAAAATTGCTGAGAGGTGACATGAGTGGGTAATGAGAGACTTAACCCAATCAGTGAATTAATTGCTTGGTAACTATAGGCTGGTGGGGTGTGCCTGAAGGAGGTACATGTTTTGTATCTGGCAAGTGGAGTTTCTCTCTCTCTGTCTATCTGCTTCCTGGAGCCATGCCTTGGGTTGCTTCCCTCTACCACACTCTTCCACCATGATATTCAGCCTCATCTCAAGCTAAGAACAGAAGTGGCCTTCTAAGGACTAAGACCTCTGAAACTGTGAGCCCCCAAATGAATACTTTCTTCCTGAAACTGTTCTTGTCGAGTCTTTTAGTCACAGAAACAAAAAAGCTGACTAAAACAAATAGTAAGTCCATTTTTATCTTATATTCAGTATGTATATACAATATTTCTATTGTCTTGGAACTTAAATTCTAATGGGATTTTCAGTCAATAAATAAATACAAAAGTGAGATAATTCCAGATAATGAGGACTTCCAGAAAAAATAAATTAAGACAGTGATAAGATAAACACTTAGATGTGGGGGAGGATCATTGGGATCTCATTTTTAATCCTATATGGACTATCTTTTAAGAAGAGATGTTGAACCCCAAATGATTTCAAAGAATTACCCCATGAAGAGCAGAGAAAAGGTGAACTCTCATGTCAAGTTCAAGTTTTATTCTGTCTTAGTCAGCTTTTTTGTTGCTGTGACCGAACTACCTGACAAGACCAATTTTAGGAGGAAAAATTTTTTTCAGAGGCTAACATTTTCAAAGGTGTTAGTCCTTAGAAGACCAGATCCATTCCTTGGGGCTTGATAGGAGGCTGAACATCATGTTAGAAGGCATGAGTCCAGAAAGCAGAGAGAAACTCTGCTTACCAAATTAAAAAAATACATACCCTAAAGGCACACCCCCAATGACCCACCTCTATCAGCAGCAACCTACCAACATACATTTATCAGTTATCCCTATCAGGGTATTTACTCACTGATTGGGCTAAGGCTCTCACAACTCAATCATTTCATTTCAGCCTTCCTGAATTGTCACATGTGAACTTTTGGGGGGACACCTCACATTCAAACTATAGCATATTCCTTGTAAATAAATGGAATTCTAATGTGGTTAAGTATTAGGGTTGGGGGGAATGCTGCACAAAGTAAAGTCAGAGGATGGTTCCTGTAAAGCATTGTAATGCAGGGTAGCACCGAGTTTTACTTCAAGAATAAAGAAAAGTCACTGAAGAGTTTTAAGAAGAGTGACATAATGTGACTTAAGTTTTTTTAATGATTATTCTAGCAGAAGGAAAAAGAAAAATGAGTAATGGATTGTAGAAAGCATGATATAAGTACAAAGAACTTAAAATTTATTAAAGTTTTCCAAGTAATAAATAAAAGTGGTTTGAATTCAAATGGCAGCAGGATTTGGGGTGCAGATTATAGATATGATTGAGGGTAGATTCAACAGAAATTGATTTTGGACCACAAGGAATGGAATAGAGAAAGAAAAAAAGCCTAGATTTTTGACTTGAAATATAGGCTCAGTGGTTTTGCATTCACTCATATTCACTAATATATCTAGGGATATTAGGTTGAGGATAAGAGTTTAGATTCTGTATATACTCTCCAGGCAAGGACGCTCTAGAAAATAATATTTAGAAGTCTGCATAAATGACATTTATACAATAAAATGTTGCAAATTAACTTATGAAAGAATGTGAAAAAGAGCCTCAAAGATAAATTCATGTAGACCATGGGACATTACATGGTTATATTGAAACGTAGTTAGTAGTACATGGTGAGTTTGCAGTAAAACCAAATGAAAACACAACCACTTAAAAGATATTTTAGGAAAAATGAATGTATGAAGCGTAACCAATGCTGATAATGAGATCTAGTAAAGTGAGTTCTGAAAATAAATGACTGATTTTACTGATTTATTTTTTAGAATTATTATGTTTTATATTTTCTATCAATTTAAATGATCAATCCTTGAGCCAAAGCAGATTACATACATCTAAATGCTTCAGTTTATATGACAATTCGAGAGCAGGAGAAAACCTATATTCTAACTATTATAGGCTGGCAACAAGAAAAATGGGCAAATTCCTTCTTCATCATCCTTTTAGTTTTATGTGAACTTCAGTGATGAACCTCAGCCACATTTGGGAAAGCAATCTGCTTTATGGAGTTCACCTATTCAAATGTTAATTACATTCAGAAACATTCTCACAGATACACCCAGAAATGATGTTTAATCTTGGCACCCTTTAAACAATCAAGTTAACACATAAAGTTAACCATCACAAAAACAATTAAATCCATGCTGCCTACTTTTACCAACCATCATAATGCAAGGAAAATTCATTAGAACTTGTAAAGCATCTTGCTTCATTTTCTTCATAAGTTTGTTACTGGAGACAGGTAGCTCTGGAGAAGGGTCATGGAGTTCCCAGAGAAGAGTGGAAATTCATCCCAGGACCACCATGGTTCTTGGCACATGTAACCAAAAAGATTTTTAGCATGAACCAGACAAAAGTATAGACAGAGGTTTATTTAGGAAGGTAGATACATATTCAAGGGAGAATGCAGGATATCTTGAGAGTGAGAAGTTCTGCCTTGGACTAGGGGTTCAATATCTATAGAAGGGCTGTATTAGGGACCTGGCTGGAGGTGGAACCAGTGTGGAGCTGTGCTGCATAATTCTCATGTTCGTTTTCCCCAAACTTGCAAAATTCCCTCATTTTACAAGGGCATGGGCCAAGGGCCTATTGCTAAAGAATCTGTACCTAAGTGGCTCATGGATGTTTCCTTTATGACTCAGTATTTTTCTCTTTTTACCCTAAATCCCTGTCTCTAGTCTGTTAAAGAAACACTTTTCTCCAGTTAGAAATGAACCCATTTTAAGTGTGTCTGTGTGTGTGTATAAAAAAGAAGTCAGAAAAATTTTCTCAACATTTCTGCTTAAAGCATGAGTTTGAGCATTTATATAAGATTTGGTTACACAATAAACAATCCATGAGGTCTTAAGTAGTAAGCTAATTATCACTATATGCTAGATTGTTTATTGAAACTTTAGTAATTAATTAAATTGCCTACAACAAACATTCTAAAAAAATTGAACTTCTATTAACAATTATGTTGTGAGTAAATTCAATTACCATTAACACTACGTGTATAAAGCTTTTCAGTAGTTTGAGCCTCAAGGCTAAGATTACATTTCATAGATGACAAAGGAAAAGCTTTAATAGTTTAAAGGCAAAAAAAAACTTTGCAGTATTGTGTGCATAATTATGTTGAAAATTTTTCTCAAAAGTTATAAACTGCATAAAATCAACTTTTTAAAAAGTGCACAATAATTATAGAAAGAAATTTTCTTACATTTATGTTTTATTGGTGTGTTGTACGCTATATAGTGTTAGAGTTGATTGTGACATACTTATACATGTACAAAACATATTTTGGCCAATTTCATTTCCTTGTACTTCTCCTTTCCCTCCCTTCATCCTTTCCCCGATATTCTTCCTCCCCTTTAATGGCCTTACTTATTTTTTGAATTGGTGCATTATAATTATACCTAAAAGTAGGATACAATGTGATTTTTTTTTTTGCATGAACACAGCATAATTTCCTCTTTCCCTCTCCTCCTCCCTCCCCTTTATCCTCTACTGCAACTCCAGTGCTTTTCTTTCTATTATTGGGATGTAGAATGGGACATTTTTTTAAGTCCAAGGGTAAGACAGAGGGAGAAAGAAAGAGAGATACAGTAAAAAACACAATAAGAATGGTTAGACAACATCATTGGAATAGCCCTTCAAAGAGTGTTTGCTGATTTTAATGACCAGGATATTGGATTTCGATAGCCAAGATAGGAGAGGGAATCAGGCCTTGGGTGAAAAGCACAGTATTAGACTTGAAACTCCTACTTAAAGCAAAAACGTAGACCTCTGGAACACTACACTATAAAGTGTTTACATAGGAGGAACATACCACTGAATATCCAAGGTTTGAAATGTTTGTACTCCCTCCAAAAATTATATTAAAACTTAATCCCCAGTGAAATAGCATTACAAGATGAGATTTCCAGGAGGTGAATAAGTTGTGATGACTAACCCTCATAAATGTGTCTTATAAAGGACTTTAGGAGGTGAATTCATACTCCTGTTCCTTCAGCCATGTGAAGACATCCTTTGTCATCTTGAGAGGATATAGCAATAAAATTTTAGAAACAGAAAGCAGCCTTCACCAGATATCAAACTTGTCAGTGACTTTGTCTTGGAACTTCCAGTCTGTAGAACTTTGAGAAATAAGTTTATATTATTTACATTGCTCTGTTTTGAGTATTTAATTACTGTGTTGCAGCAGCACAAATGGACCAAGGCACAAGGACAAACATAAAACTTTCTGTGTTTTTCAGGATTTCGTCTAAAGAAAATTTGTGTTTGTGTGTGTGTGTGCGTATGTGTGTGT
This sequence comes from Aplodontia rufa, assembly GCA_004027875.1. Classification (NCBI taxonomy): domain Eukaryota; kingdom Metazoa; phylum Chordata; class Mammalia; order Rodentia; family Aplodontiidae; genus Aplodontia; species Aplodontia rufa. The sequence goes on along the minus strand of PVKS010004204.1, from coordinate 35,588 downwards.
GAGTGTGTGTTTAGTTTTTTCATGACTATATATATACATATATATATGGATGTAGATATAGATATATAGATACACACAGATAAAGTATAGCACAAAGAGAAGAATTAGTACTGACTTCATACATGATTATATTACATACAAAGGAATAAAATAATTTCTTAAAAGGACAGACAAAATTTTGAGTTATTTACAGTTTTAAAGAGCCATAATAAAGCAAAAGGGCACAGCCAAAGTAGAAATAAATCAGAAAACCCTGAGAAGACATGGAGTTTAAATGTATGTAATTATCTCAACTAAAATTATTAATATTTGTATAAAATTTTCAATACATATAGAATTTTAAGATTCAAGATCAATGGCATATAGATTTGCTAGATATTATTACTACTATACCCTAATTAAATAGAGACAATTGAGCTGGGCGTAGTGGTGAACACCTGTAATCCCAGCAGCTCAGGAGGTTGAGGCAGGAGAAAAAGCCAGACTCAAAAACTTAGAGAGACCCTGCCACAAATAAAAAATGAAAACAAGCTGGGGGTGTGGGTTAGTGGGTTAGTGGTAGATTGCTCCTGGGTTAAACATCTGGTACACAAAAAAAAAAAAAAGAGAGAGAGAGAGAGATAAAAAGAAAAAGAAATAACATAAGAGAAGACTGAGATGTTGTTGATATAAACTATTGAAATTCCCCTGTCATATGTGTACTACTAAAATCTCAGAAATATGTATTAAAAAAATCAAAGATGTAAAAGTTAAAGCATGTTAGCATTTTTAAATTTTCAAAATTTTTATTTTAATTACTTCACTAAGAATGTTAAGCTTCTAAGCAATGAATTATAAAATTTTATTCTGTGAAGAGCCCATTTATTATGTTGCAGTAGCATATTATTCACTACTTACTGCATTCTATTTTTTAAATCCGTCTATTAATATTACCAAAACTACACTTTCTTTCTTTGATGATTTTCTGGTGTATGTTCTCTACACTACTCACTGTCATGTCATTCTTTGGATTGTGTGTGTGTGTGTGTGTGTGTGTGTGACTGTGTGTATTCCCTCAGAAAGTGCCTTTGTGACATACATGTGCAGGATAGGAAATCAAAGATAGGTAAATTCAAATATAAATGTGGTGGAAATCAATATTATTGTTAGACTGAAATAGAAACAAATTTAAACAAGTAATATCTTAAAACGTTTTTAATGAAACCACTGTTAGCAGAAGTAATATGAAAAATTTCCAGGTAGCGCCATTTTTGCTACTAATATACTAACATAAAATAATTGTTACTTAATTTTCATTAAAAATTATAATTTCAGTACTTTCAGTGAGAAATCATTGGCTTGTTATGTTCTGTTTTAAAAATTTTTATCTAATAATTTTTATTAAAACAAGTGATATTTTCTTAAGGAACTTAGCTATCCCTTTCTGGGTTTTAATATCTTAATCTATTTTGTCCTGGTATCCTACCTTTAAGACACCTGTAAAAACCTAAATAGAGCAATGAATTTACCATTGGTTGTAGAGTGGTTGCTCAATTTAAGTTTTCATACATGTACTTTATATAGGACATAATGGGTTGTGGAAAAGTTATATTCATTTTTGATAGCTATTAGACAAAATAAGAGTATAAACATTGCATATTGGCATCCATACAAATTTTCAGAAATGTTTCACCTTTTAACATTTCTTAATGTCTGTGTGCAGAGCTGTGTCCTCCAGAAATATGTAATTATTTGTAAAATATTGAAGTTCACTTAAATTTCTGGTAATGTGATTATAAATACTAAAAGCTGAATGTAGTTCTATTTTTGTTTTCTTTGTTGTTGTTGTTGTTGTTGTTTTTCTTTTTTAAATTATATAAAATTTGTTCCAGACATGTTTTCTTGGGATATGGCTTCATATTTAAATTTTGGGCACATTTCTTCACTCATTCTTAAAATGAATTGAACTGTAATTCTTTTAGGGACCAATAAATAGATGACACCTGTAAGAATCCCAAATACATTTTTTCATTTGTTTTGTCTAAGCTTTTAAATTATTTTTGAAATAAATAGAAATACTAAAGTCTGCCTTGTCATATAAAACCATTTGAAAATGGATTTTTGTGAACTGGAACAATTTTGAGATATTTAGAGATAATTAGTTAATAATCTTTTCAGAACTATAGAATTAAGAGTAAAATGCTATCTGTCAAATACTGCACAGGTACCATCAGTAAGATAATGTAACTGATTTAAACAATGGGAACCTTTGTTATGCTCTGAGGATAATATCTATAAAGTTTCCAACAGACATGGAACAGGAAAAAAATGGTTTCTTTTAATAAGTTAGTCAATGTTTTATTTTTTTAATGCTGATCATCTTTCTTACCTTGAAAACAGTTTCAGGATGCATAGACTGAAAATGAAACCTGGAAAAGATTTTCAAAACTACAATATAGATCCCAAGTATGGTGTATGGGTATAGTTTTATTTTTAGTTTTTGTTGTAAATCATATTAACTACTTCAATAAACCAAATGTGGTAAATAAAATACTGTCTTTCTACATGTGAGAATGACACAGGAGTGGAAACATAATGGAATATTATGTTCTTAAGAATAAATTCAAAATTGAAGTTTGGACTGAATCACTAAGATAAATAGTAGATATAAAGTACATTTTTATATGATATAAAGCACAATTTTATGTATTTTAAAAACTAATTTCATGAACCTGAACTCTCACCATATTAAAGACTTTAAATTATTGAAAAATTGAGTACTTCAACGAGTATTGAGAGGTCATAAACAAGAATTTCCTAGGAGAATGGTTTTCTGTCAGACCTCAGTTTGGGGAAGGAGATATGACTAATATATTAAGTGATAAATGAATTTTGGCAGGATGTCTAAAAGAGCTTGATATATGTTCCCAAGAATTAGGACACTTGATGTCTGATCTTACTATGGAAAAGATAATAGAAGTATTGACTTTATTTACTGTTTTGGTTATGGAGCAAAGGTATGTTGTTTCCTCATAAGAATAAGCCCTTAACGGAGATTTTGTAAAGTGGTTCTTTTGTCTTTTAAAAGATACATGCAACAGAGCCAAACTAAAGTAATTTAAAATCATCTAATGAGGCAGCTAGGAAGGCAATGGGACTGAGGTAGGACAAAAGAAATAAGAAATAGGTAAAATGGTGACATAAAATAAACGACAAAGAATAAAAATTTTAATACAGAAGACCCACATAGTTTTCTGGACACATAACCATCTAAATCTGTCTCCGTTTCTATGCCAGTTATTCCCAAATTCCTGGGAAATCTGTAAATCTACCTATGCACTGTTAATTAATGTCCCCTCTCAAATAAATTAAGCAAAGATAAATATAATACCTTGAGGAATCTATAATTTAGGGGACTTTTCAGCACTATTGATCAGATAAGGAGACCACATCAGACTAAATATCCTGAGATTGACCAGACGACCATAACCATCTCAAGACCACTGGACTGATATCATCCCCACATACCTCTCCTGTCTATACCCACTTCTCACCAAAGTTCCTTTAAAAGTTCAGCTGGAAACTCCCAAACCAGGTCTTTCATTTTCAGGATAGACTGCAATCTCCCTGTGTCCAGGGAAAATAAATCACCTGAATCATGATAAGTATAATTAGGAAATACAACAAATAAAAGAAACCATCTTTAAACATCCACTGGATCCAAAGAGCACACTACACTACATTTGCAACTTCAAGACGTTTTCTGTCAGATTACTTATTCTTTTTCTCTCTTTTGATTTTGACCCTGAGTAAGTAAATTGAAGGAAATTGGGTAAAAACAGGAAAGATTGAAGCAAGAGTTAAGCACACACTCTAAGCAATAGAGCCCAGTAACAGATGAAATATATAATTATAATGAAGTAAAAAAAATGTTGGTTGATACATGGTTCTAGAGAATATAATGGTGAATTTGAGTTTTTACTTACTCTTTAAATCAATTTTAATCTAAAGGTGGAAGTATTACCTCCTTAATATGTGTCAAATGATAATTACAGAAAATAATTTAGAAAGTTATTTTGATTATATCCTGTGAATCCTGTTAATTTATCAGACAGATATAAATTTATCTATGTGTCTACATGTATATTTCTATATACAGTTTGAAAAATTATAATGATACTTGGTAAATTGGAAGCAGCAGCATGATATTTTTTTTTGTATTGAGATTTTACTTACTGTTGAGCTATAGCCCAAGCTCGCTCCCTCTCTCTCTCTCTCTCTCTACACACACACACACACACACACACATATATATATATACACACATATATATATGTATTATTATTATTACAGTACAGACAGGGTCTTGCTTAGTTGCTTATCCCCTAAGTTGCTATCACTGCAATTATAGATGTGTGCAACGATGCCAAGCAGTTCAGCATGAATTTGTGGCTTTGAAAGTTGCTTACATTTCTGTCAATAATACCCAAACATTTTTTCATCTAAGTCGCTATATCTAATGTACACAGTTGCTATCAGAAATTGTGTACTTCTTATGACAGGACTTCAAGTTTTTTTAATCAAAAGAATCATTCCACTCAGAATAGTCATTGATGCCAAATCTTGAGACTAGAAAAGCACAATGTGCATGAAACTTTCATAAAGACTCATAAAGAATTAATCTCTGGAGTAATGTTGAACAAAACAGAGGCTTGCATCTTCTACCACCTTAAAAAAATGAGAATTGGAGCACATACAAATTTATATTCTCTTCTCTCTTTCTATTTTAGTTTCTTTTTTCTTTTCTTTTCTTTAAGAGAGAGGGACAGTGAGAGACAGAGAGAAAGATCAAATCAATTTTATTAGTTTTTCATATGACCTTCATTGCTCAGACACTTCACTGTGTATGTGGTGCTGGGGTTTGAACTCCGGTCCTGGTGCTTGCCAGGCAAGCTCCAAAATCACTGAGCCACCGCTCCAGCACCATCACAGTTTCAAATCTACAAAAGACCATTAAATCATGCTAACATTATGATAAATTAAAATTTGGTATATGTAATTTCCATGTATTCTCAAATGTCAAATATCAATCTACACAAAATATTTAAAATTTCTACTTATATTTTCCACATCTAACAAGTAATTCAGATATGAAGCTAGAAATAGGTAGATATGTATGCTTTAAATTTTACATAATTTAAAATGTATCTACTAGTTTTAGAAAAGGTTGAATCAGGACATAAATAGTAGGGCATGTTAACTAGCTAAAATTAGCTTTCCCAAATGTGGGCTTATTATTAAAATTCCAAGATTCCTCTGCATTTTTAAATATGCCAACTCTGTTACAAATTTATGGCATTTACAAAGGGTATTTCCTGTGCCTGGAATATTTTCCCTCCACCATTCTTTAACCACTCATTTGTTGTGAGTAGGTCTCTGTCCAAATGCTCCCTCCTTATGTATATCTTCCTTTAAAAGGCTAGTTTAAAAAATTATCTTGCCCTTTGCTCTTCTTTATGTTAGTTCATTTTAAAATTGTATTGCAAAGGTATTAATTTTTAATTTCTTGCTTAGTTTCTCTTTTTCCTACTAGAATGCAAGCTTTATGAGAGAAGGGATTTTATGTTACCCGTGTGTGTGTGTGTGTGTGTGTGTGTGTGTGTGAGTGTGTGTGTGTTTGAGAGAAAGACAGTGAGAGAGAGAGAAAGAGTGAATAAATTGTATTTAGTTTTTCATCTCATATTCATTGCTTCAATACTTAGTTTTGTACGTAGTATTGGGGTTTGAATCCAGGTCCTTGTACATGCCAGGCAAGTGCTGTAACTCCTGAGCCATTGCTCCACCCCCTCATGTCTTTGTTTTAATTGCCTAAAACAAGTCACTCCATAGTTCTATAACTTGATCTTCAATTAAAAAAAAGAATGAACTTATTCAGAAAATCATATTTATATATAATCAATTTTGTCAAGCTACTCACAATTTTGTAGTTGCATAAACATCTCTTTAGACTACAAAACTTTACAAAATGGGTTCCCATTTCAAAAAATTCTAAGTAAAATTAATTATATCTAAATTTAGAAAGTATAGTTCAATCATGAATGTATGGGTAGCCTTAAATTTCGGTATGCAGATGAAATCTGTATAATTTTCCTAGTGATCAAAGATTTAAAAAAATAAAAAATATTAAAGGTGGGTATCAACCTAAATACATCTAGGGTATTCTTTCTTAGGTTTATCTCTCAGTTTAGAAAACCAATCAGTGATACATGCAGCAAAGAATTCCTGGGAAATATATAAAATATACATATGGATTATTTTGCATATTTTGCATTTGGATTGGGAACCTTAGAATTCTGGTGACACCCTTGCTGGCATCCATTTGTATTGGGCTCTGTGACATTCAACAAAAGCAGAAACTTTCCATGACTCCACAAAGACCCTTGGAGGTCACAATGACCTATATCAAATGGCATCAGGAATATGCACTGAAACAAAAGGGAAGAGAACTCCTTATCTGTATTTTAGCATTTTGAATATTAATTTCTGCTTAAGCTGTTACAACTTTGGTAGATATTCCTAGCACACACAAAAGTAACATTTCTGCTATGAAAGTTAAATTTGCCTTCCTTAAAGATTTTTCATCAGTTTAGTTGTAACTCTGAAGCCTTGACTAAGAACACAAACACTTCTAAGTACCTGCAAAAGTGTTTTTTTTTTTCAGATATTCAATGTAACATAAGCAATGTTCTGAGCACAGCTGATTATGGAAAATTGTCTTCTTCTGATGAAGTAATCTGCATCTAGATTGTGTCACTGTGATAAAAACAGCTTCCTCCAAATTTGTTTTATAAGGAAGTTGGTAGTTTGGAAATGATGTTATCTCCTTTAGAGAGAAAAACATCTTTTGAAAAATATGTTGGGTTTTTTTTTTTGCTTTTGTTTTTTATTTTTTGCTTTCAAAAAGGCCCTGCTGTTCAAAATTTCTTAAAATATGTTCAATTACCTTTTTAGAAAAAATTCCTCTTTCAATTGTTGGCTGGAAGATTTTAATGTTATACATAGTTTATAATAAAATGAGCACAGAAGATTATAATCTAAATCAGTAATAAGCAAATTTTATATTAAAATATCAGTTTTATAATCTTGGAAGAAAATGTTATTAAAAATAAAAATATTTATTGATTGGCATGAAAAATAAGATATAACCTTTCAAGTAGCAAATATTCACTTTGCAAGTTTTTTTATTCATTTAGAAAGAAATCATCTGGCAACTTATGCACCCAAAGCACTTTTGATATGGCCAAGGACATATGGCTACCTAGGTGCTGAATCTGTCCTCCACAGAAAAACTTTCCTATTATTCTCCCACACATTCCTTTATAATGAACAATTTCACTTGTCCTGTAAGCCATGTGAGTCATAACCAAGTGAACAATAGATCCAGAAGCAATTGTTAAACTTTATTTTTTAGTCATTTTGCTATTTAAATGTAAGGCAGTATGATACAGTAAAGTGTCTTGCTTTGAAATCAAGCAGATTTATTTTTGAATAATGGCTCTGTCTCCACTGATATTGAGATTTGCAGATTTGATTAACTTATGGGTTTTTTTTTCTTTTCTTCATGGTAGAAAGCTCGTGAAAGGTAGTTATTATCCATACCCCCAGTAATGAAATTAAAGTGACCATTCTGCCAAATGAACTACGTGGATTCAAAGCAATCACCATCAAGATACCAATGTCATTCTTTACAGATATAGTAAAAGCAATTCTCAAATTCATTTTGAACAAGAAACCCAGAATAGCCAAAACATTACTAAGCAAGAAAGACAAAACAGGTGCTTTGCAATTCTAGATCAAAAACTGTACTATAGAACTGTGTTAACAAAAACACATGGTATTGGAATCAAAATAGGAATGAAGTCCAATGGAGTAGAATACAAGACTTCAAAACAATCCCACAAATCCTTCATCATCTGGTCTTTGACAAAGGTGCTCAAAGTATAACATGGAGGAGAGACAGCCTATTCAAAAAATGGGGCTGGACAAACTGGACCGCCATGTGCAGGAAGTTGAAATTAGATCCTTATCTCTCACCTTGCACAAAAACCAAATCAAAATGGATCTAGGAACTAGGAATTAAACTGCTAGAAGAAGAATTAGGACCAACATACCAGCATTGTATGGAGGCAAAGATTTTCTCACCAAGACTCCCAAAGTAAAAGAACTAAAGTAAAAAATCAATGAGTGAGATGCCACTAAACTAAAATGCTTCTACTCAACCAAGGTTTTGGTCAAAATTGTCAAGAGATAACCTACAGAATGGGAAATAGTCATGGCCTGTGATTCCTCTGACAGGAGACTGATATCCAAAATTTAGAAGGAACTCAAAAACCTGGATATAAAAAACACAAACAGCGGCTGGAGCAGTGGCTCAGCAGTTATGGCACTTGCCTTGCATGCGCGAGTACTCAAGTTTGAACCCCAGCACCAAGTAGACAACAAAGTGTCACAGGAATGAAAGTCACATGAAAAACTAAATAAAAGTTGCTTCTCTCTCTCTCTCTCTCTCTCAAAAACAAAAACAAAAACAAAAAAACAAAAATACCCACAAACAATCCAATCAATAAATGGCTAGAGAGCTAAATAGACACTTCTCAACAGAGGAAATTGAGCAAGACAATGAACATGAGAAAGTGTTCTAAATCACTAGTAATCAGAGAAATGGAAATCAAAATTACATTAAGATTTCACCTCATTCCAGTCAGATTGGCAAAAATGAAGAATATAAACAATAACAGACGCTTATGGGGGGGTAGTTTCCAGCACATAGGAACACTAGCTCAGTGTTGGTAGAACTGCAGACTGGTACAACTACTCTGGAAAGCAGAGTGGAGGATCCTCAAGAAACTAGGGATGTACCCACCATATGATTCAGCTATCTGTCTTCTGGGTATTATCCCAGCAGAGTTAGAATCATCACATTACAGCGATACAACAAAATGTATGTTCATAGCAGCTTGTTTTACAATAGGTAAATTATGGAATCAACTCAGATGCCCCTCAGTGGATGAATGGATCCAAAAGCTGTATCTATATACACATTGGAGTTCTAATGAGCTATTAGAGACACTCTTGCAGCCTTTGAAGGCAAATAGATGGCAATGAAAGAAATCTTGTTGAATAAAGTTAGCTAATTCCAGAGTCAATGGCTGAATGGTTGCCCTCAATTGTGGAGGCTAGAGCTAAATCCAAGCTTGGGTGAAAGGTAGTCAATCTCATGTATTCGACCCACCAACAGTGTAGCAATACATAATTTAGAGGAACCATAGACATGTAGTTGGGGGAGGAGGAAAAGTGGAGGGTGGAGGAGAGGGAAGGAAGATAAGGAGGGATCTAGAGAGACAATCAACAATGTAGCATACATATTCTTTTACCATTCAGAAATCAGATAATATTTATGCAATCATTTAATTTATATATGTGGACATTTATATCTCTTATACGGGGATGATATAGAAGAATCAAGAGACTGGAGTATGGGCACTATGGGGGTAAGTATGATTTAGGAACAAATGCATATCTTATTGTCACTTGATTTTATGATTGTAAAACAACTCATCTCCTTAATAAAAAAATAAGTAAAATTAAAAGTTAATTACTCTCAGTGAAGATGATACCAAAATGTTTTTACTGTATTTAAATGATTTAATTAAAATCTGCTAAACATTCTTGTATTGACAATTTCAGTTTCTTGTACTAAAAACAACAGTGTCCTTTTCTTTTTATCTAACCTTCCATTTCATAAGCAAGTTCTACCTCCCAATGTTATCTTGAATTCAATCACTTATCTCTATATTTTACTTTCTGAAATAGTATGTTCAAAACTTCGGGAGATACCCTTTGAACTGCAAATCAGGTAGTGTTCTTATTACTGGTAACATCCAGTGATATCTAATATCTTTGGAATAAACTCCAAAATCTTTACCGTGACTTACAAGCCTATTGTTTCCTGGCCTCTGCCTCTGGGTTCAGCCTCATTTCTAATGTGTTTTCTCTTATAGTCTCCTTTCTGTACTATCTCACAAACCTCCTCACTTCTTCCCATTTGCTTTTTCTGAATGTTTTAACATTACTGTATACATTTCCCCACTCTCTGGTTTCGCACATCATTCTTGTCTCTGCTTACATTTTACTTGTCAAGAAGGTCTTCCCTAGGGGCTGGAGCCGTGGCTCGGTAGTTGCGGTGCTGGCCTGGCGTGCGCGAGTGCGCGGGTTCGGACCCCAGCACCCACCTACATGGCTAGGCGTCAGAGCAGCGAGGGCCATGTGGAGAATTGTGGAAATTGATTTTTCTCTGTCTCTCTCTCTCTCTCTCTCTCACTGTCCTTCTCTTTTTAAGGAAAAAAAAAAGTCTTCTCTGATTACCCATCTAAAATATCAGAGCACTTCTTCTGCATGTTCTTAAATATTACCCACTTAATTTTTTAAATAAAAGCATAGTCATTTATTTACTAGTTGCAATTGTTTCCTTCTGGTAGGAAGTAACATAATGAGGGAAGGATGATTTGTGCCTTCTACCACTGTATCTCTAGGAACTGGATGAGTGACTGCCACATAATAGGAATTTAAGAAATATTTGTGGAATGATTGAAGCAATTAAAAAGTAAGTTGATAAATGAATAATTAATATATGATAGCAAAGAAAAATATGTGAATTTTCTGAATTAAGGCAACAATAATTTAGAATGGAGATGGAAGAACAGAAATATTGTCCAGAGAGAATTAGTGACATTACAATTGATAAGCTATAAGGAGGAAGAGAGAGAGAAAGAGAGAGAGAACAGTGAAAGGCAGCTAGCATTTTTGGCCTTAATTTTTACAGGAGGATAGTGTAGTATCATTCTAGGAATAACATCTATTATAAACAGATAACCAATTTTCCTATGTGATTTGCAATGTAAAATTTAATGTGGAAGGAAATGAAATAGATGATTAGAAGAGAATGAGAGTGTCTCCAAAATTTTGGAATTTAAGTGAACCTCTAAAAATAAATCATAAAAAAACAAAGTATTTAATGTTTCTCATTTATGCAAATGTATTAATAATACAGAATGCTCAATGACATTATATCAAAAATAATGAATTGTTAATACAAGAATGAATAGAATTAGTGAAAAGACTTCAAAGAAATAAAATTCAGGAGTATAGATTCTTCCTAGATCAGAAATAAGAAATAATTTGGGGAATTATGAGACATTTGGCCCCTGGATAGTGTCCACTGCTGTGTGAGGTAGGAATAATTTAGTGGAATTTCATGAAGAAGATGGAATTTCTCTTGAGAATAACTGCTTCTCTATTCTTTTATTCCATGGTCATCAAGTAACCTTTTGATCAATAATTAATTTTCCTATATAGTTCAAATACCAGGAGGTGAGCTGCCCTAACTAGAAAAATGTGATCACTAGAGTAAATTAATATATTGAAAATCTGATTTATTTATCAGTCTCTTGTGAGTTTTGTTAGCATCAAACCAATTTGGGCTTCAGAACTCAGAAAATTCAGTTTCTGAACTTTCAAGCCAGGATGAATATTTTATCTTGGCTATTATAAGCCTTTCAATAAAATCAGCCTAACTAATACCCAACTATGCATTTATCTTTCAATTTCAACAAATTATCTGATTTCTCACATATTTAAATGATGTAGTAATTGAGGATATGAAAGTTTCCTAGAAGAATTGTTGGTGATTGTTGTAGAAAGATGGAGCCAAGATTATGGGACTATGATAATTTAAAAAATAAGAGCCATTAAAAATCTAGGAAGTTCTCAATATCTAAGTAAATCTAATTTTTATAATAAACTATAACACTTTTTACAATTTCCCTTTACTTATTTTTCTGTGGAAAATAAATGAAAAGATAAGCCATTTAATGAAATCTTATTATTTTTCTAATTTTTATTCTGAACCTTTTATTTATAGACTGTTAAAGTGGGTTGGGAAATCTGTCAATGTTTGTTTATTTTTTTATTCTGCTGAATCATTGTGTTTTAATATTTATACAAATTTATACTTCAAATCTCTTTCATATTTTAAGTTTCTTAAAATATACATTCCATATGTTTTTTAGAAACTACATAGAAATTGCAAAAATGTGTAAAAGAATAATTAAGTATTGATTGAATGCTTGTGTCATATTTGTTTGAAACAATGGGGACTAACCTTATTTAACTTTGGCAAAATTAGAGGGAAATGAATAGCTCAATGATTCAAAGGAAAAGGGTATGAAATAAGTACAAAGAAATTAATGGTATGAAGGCAACCCTTCAACTCTTCAAACCGAAATTCCTATCAGAGCATGTTAGACAATATTTGAAAGTAGATAAATATTAGATTACTTTTTATTACCACTAGTAACACACTTGCCTATTTTACTTTTCTAACTTAATCCTGTTTTTAAAAATTATGTTCCTTTTAAATAATATCTATATTATATATTCATGTGTATTTTGAATAAGTCATCACAAAAATATCATCTTAAATTAGGCATCATCTATGGTGCCTAATGAGGTGCTTGTGAATTTAGCTTTTTTATGTAATAGTGGGAAATAAACAAGGAGTGAATTACTATGCAAGAGAAAACAGTGATACACCAGTGATAAGTGGAGGTTGCAGATGTTAGCAATCAATAGTTTAAAAGCAAAAGGATGCAAAAGAAATATATTCGATGAGGAAATAAAATCCAATAACTTCCCACTTCCCAAATATGTTATCATGAGGAAAATGATCGAAAGTAACACCTCAACATCACTATTTTTCGTAAGTGTAGGGTTAACTGAGTCATATTCATCAAATGGCAATAATTAAAATTCATATATATAAGAAATAATTACAAAAATTAAGTAGCAAATAAATCTAAAAATTTCCAAAACATAGTACAATAAATATCACTTTAAATGGTAGATATTTATAGAAATGTAAAATCTGAAAATTCATTATTTTAAAATATATATTCTACATATTCTAAATGTTGCTATGGTGATGATTTAAACATCAATGCAATATCACCATAGGTAATGTCTGATTCATAATATACACATACATACAATGGGTTTATGTATATATACATATACTTATGTATATACCAGGGATGATATTCAGTGTATGGTTTATCGGTATCATTTTTGGGTCTCTTTCCTTTTGAGTTAGTGTTCTCTTCATTAATTCTCATATTTTCATGCTTTCCTTGCCTGGAAATTTTTGATCAAATCCCAGAAATATTGAACTTTTGCTTTTTGAGCATTCAATATTTTCACATAACATACATATGCTTGAGTTTTGTTTTGCTACACAGTTAGATTACTTGGAAATAGTTTGTTCTAAAGGCAAAGCCCCAGCAGTATTTAATCTTGCAGTAAAGTGTTTTCACTACTAATCTCATACTTCTTGAGTACTCTAGACAATTTTCAATGAATTGCATCATTATTATACCTATTAAATGATTTATAAATTATTCATGTTCAAGAAATTCCATCCAGTAGGAAAGTAACTGGTACCAGGTGTAGGTTTGAAACTCTATATAATCTTCTTGTACTTTTGTGTCAGAAGGCTTAGTACCTAGGCCATCTAAGAGATTATACAGTACAGGTTTGTCAAACATTACTGTTCATAAAAATCACCGCGCCTGATTCCCAGGCATCAAAATTTCTGATTTACTCTGTCTAGGGTGAGCTGCAAGAACACATATCTTTAAATTGCTCTCCATATGATGCTGAGGCAGTGGCCTATAAATTACACTGTGAGGAACTCTGGTCTGAAAAGTGAGATAAAAAGCACATGGGGATTTCAACTAGGATTGATTACAGTTCTATAGAAACAAATGGAAAAACAATTGACCCAAATTTAGGAAAAAGGAAAGCTTTCAGTAGAGTTAATTTGAAGAATGTTTAAGACATGGTGAGACAAAAGGATCAGTTTCTTTATGGAAAGAAGTGTAGTGGTGGGGAGGACTAGAAGAGAAAAGATAACACATTTAGGCAACAACAGGATGTTAAATATGAAATGAAATTCACAAAAAATTATATTTAGAAAATAAACTACACAAACAATACAAACTGAGAAAATTATTATAAAGAAATCAATATTTTTAACATCCCAGGCATTCAATAAGGAGTATGAATTTCCTCTTAATTTTAATTGTGACTGTATCCAATAAAAGATCTTTTGATGTATACTTATGAGAATATTCTTTTTCATGTAATCAGCACATTTGAAATGAAAATTTTATATGTATGCTAGAATTAATTATGTTTCTAATATTCTAAGGCCAAACATTTATTTTTCTATCTAATCATTTGCATAGGTACCATATAACTTCAGGTTCTGTAGACCTACAAAATATTTCAGAAATCTTGAAATCACTGTCTGTATGATTTTGATTTCCTCTATTCAATTAGAATTTATCAATTCTTTGTTGTATGCTATAGCCATGGCTCAGAAATTAAAAATGCTAATACCCATACATCAGACAGTGTCATTTTTCAGTTCTTATCATTATAAATTACATGGTCTTCTTCATTCCTCTTAATTATAAGAGAAGTTGTATTGCTGTGTAAGACCAGAAATATTTTGATAGAATAAGAAATTATTAAAAATACTGTTAGCATTATAGTCTAAGACTATATAAACTTTACCTGTACCTTGGGGTTGTTGATTAACATTTGAAATACATTAATAGAATCAACCTTATAGATAAGCTTTTCTGGGAACACCTAATATTCTTTTTGTTAAATTATATTATTATCTATAATGGATGCTGTGGTGATTAACCGGAGTGATATTAAAATAAATTTTCATTGTCAAAATGAATAGTGTTCAAGAAAATTGACCATATAGCCCACTGTTCTTTTCTTTATGGGTCCCATAGTCCCACCATCTAATCAAGCTTATTAATGATAAACTTTCATTAAGAGCTACTCTACTAAACAGCTTTTCCCCAAATGGTTCATATAAATGGACTGGTAACAGATTTCTGTTCTAGGTGAATATGATGGAAATATGCAGAGTAAAGCAACCACAGGAAACTACTGTAACCCCTCAGTCTGTGTTGTTAAGGGGACAAAACAGTGTTCCAAGAATCTACTGATAAGTGTACTTGGTATGCCTCAGTCTTTCAAGGAAGCAACTATTCCCTAACACATAGCGCTGAAATGGGAGCAAATAGAAAATAAATGGCTGGCCCCTTCCCTTGCCTGCCCTCTGATCTGCTGTCAGTAACTTGAACTATCTAAACAACAACCCTAATGCAGTGGAGCCCAGATGACATCCCACAGGGCTCAGCCTCCAGGACTTCCAGCAAGGTAAAGAGAGCTGGATAATATAAGAGAATAAAAAAAATAAGCAATCCACTAATTTTTATTGTTTTGCAAAAAGTGTATAAAGTAGTGTTAAAAAACTTCTAAAGATACGACAATCTTCATAAATCCCTCTCCAACATTTTTGTTGTTGTTGCACAGATAGCATAAAACCAGTATAATTAGCAATTAATACTTTGATGCATAGATTAGTAGAACCCTCAACAGTTATGTTAATAATCTTTTGTGTACTAGGTTTCTACATATCTGTGACTATGTAAACATTTTCACTGATGTGGATTTTTTCTTTTATTGTCATGTTTTACAATTTCTGGTATTTCTCTGTTTAAAACAATTGAATTCTAACTTGACAGGTGATAAAAATGAAAGTTTCATTTGCCACTACATTAAAATAAATTGACAAAAGGTTTTGTTTTATTGTTATTTTCTATCACTATTTTGATATTAGCTTTTTTTTTTTGGTCCCTCACCTTCAGTATACTAATGATCCATATGAACCAGAAATGCATTATGTTTTATGATCATATTTTCCTAAATTTTAAACTGTGGGAGTTAATATTTTGTAGAGGTTTATAGAGGTTACAGACAGATAACTGGCAGTGCATTTAGAGAAGGTACATTAGCCACAGGTAGATAAAGAATCCCACCAAATGGCCTATCTATTCTCCACTGAATCTTTCTAACTATTCTTAGATTGTATTTTAAACATTTTAGTATAATGTACTAAGTAGTTTTAATATAATTGAATGTTAGGAAAGGCAAAGAGCCAAAAAAAAAAAAAAACGCAACATTGAAAAGCTAAAATTAAAGTTTGTTTCCAATAGGGAAGAAAATGAACTTTATGCATTTAATAAGTAAGGTTTTTATCCCTAAAAATGATGAAAAACAGACAATTAAAAATTTAAGAAACTTATTGTAGATGTCTGTGTAATAAAAATCAACGTTATCAATTAATATACTGCTAATAATGCAAGTATTATTATTGTTTTTAGTTTATTGACTTTTTACAGTATTAATAATGAGAAAAATCACATATTTGACTATGTACTTACTATTTTCAACAATCTTCCTTACTTCAAATAGATCTGAGTATCCATCTAGTACCATTTTCCAAAGTTTCACCCATGACCTCCAGTTCCTGCTATCCACATCCCCATGTATTCACATCCTATCTTACTTTAAGCTGCTAGATTTGAGTATTACTTTTATGCTAGGATAGATAATTAATAAAAATTTTGGTCACTGGGAGTGGAGTGCTATGGTATCAAAGAGGCTCTGAAGTGGGCAGTAGGTATTAGAGAGGGTCTTAGGTGTTTTGAGGAGAAGGATGTAAATGTTAATAAAAACCATGGGAAGTCCTGTGATGTAGTGGCAGAATATTAAGTAGCACTGTCACTTGCAGTTATGTGGAACTTAGAAAATTGCCTGATAGTTCAACAAAGTATATAAATCTAAGAAAAAAAATCCAAATAGAAGAATAAAAGAGCTACATAATTTCTTCCTGTTTCTTATGATAAAATTTGAGCAAAGAGAAAGTTATGGAAAAACTTTTTTTAAAACAGCACATATTTTATGATTTTGAAAATCCTGATTGTCTAGGTACAAAATGGTACAAAAATAATAGTTTCTCTTCAAATGGAAAACACTGCAGTGAGGAAATGATGGCACCCAAGCAGTGACTATAAAAACTATTGTTAAAATCTCAGGAACTTGAACATTGGTGCTTTGGAGGTCTGTATAGTTAGACAAAGACTATCCAAAAACATCAAAGGAGAATTTCACATGATCTGTCAATCAAACAGAGATCTCCTAGGAAGAACAGGATGTTGCATCCCCAGCAGAGGCCCATCTAAACTATCTAAACTTAAGAATATGAAGACTTTTATTTATTGTGACTTCAATGGACTCCAATAAGTTTCACAGAAGACTCACAAAGACTTTAAAATAATTGTATATGAAGAAACATTGCCAGCTTGTACTGAATGGGGCTGAGACCACACACTATGAAAAGGTATTTGCACACCTCATCCTATTCTGATTTTGGGGAAACCAGCTGAGAACACTGCTCTGCTTCAATGATATGCTACAATTTGTAAAAGGAAGATGTCTGAGAAGGTAGAAATTAGAGTCCAGAATGAGAAGATAGAAATTAGAGTCCCCAATGCAGAGTTGGCAGTCAAGGAGAATTTTCCCCAGACTTTGAGAACTAATCAAGAAACTTTCAAAATTTTTCCCTTTTCAGATAGGATAATGTATAATAAATTTGCTGTTCATGTCTCATGATTGTATATTGGGTGATGGTTGAGTAACTTGTTAAATTTGCAAGTTATGAGTAATAATAGTTGAGGAGTCCCAGTAATGGGACTCATTCTGAGGAGCATAACCTATAAAAAGAATTCATTTAGATGCTGAAGTTTTGTATCATGAGGTTAACTTTTAATTGAATGAGATTTTGTTTGCTTTGGAAAAGTGTGAAAATATTTTGTAGATGGTATGAACAATTATCCATGGAGGCCAAAGAGCAGATGATGATATCTAACTTTGAGGTTGCCCCCAATTATACTTATATCCTGTTACCATACCTTGGTATAAATCTTAACCCACTGTTCAAGAGTTTGTATGTGAGACCTGTAACATATAGCATAAGTGAGGATTGACAAGATGAATAGGTTATAAAACATTATCAATTACATAATGAGTTTTTCTCGGCTCTTTCTGCTTTTATCTTCTTTTTTTAAATCTCAGTTTCTGATGATTTTTTCCTGTGGAAAGGCAGTTTTTATGTTAGAAGAACAACCACTTAGACACTTCATCTTGGAGAAATGCATATGACAGGAAATGGAAGCCAAGAGCAAACAGCCAGCAGGAATCCAGGTCTGTTAGCAACTAATTTCATGGCACAATAGCAAATTTTCAAGTTCCAAATGAATATTGAAATAACCAAAACCCCAGTTGCTAATGTAACTGAACATTTGTGAAAGTGTCTGTCTCAAAATAACTTTGTTGACCCATGCTTGGACTCCTGAATCTCATAGTGCTTATCAAATAATAAATATATGTGGTTTTAAGTTATTATGTTCCGGGAAATGTGTTATACAAGAACAGGTATATAATGTATCTTACAACTAAATAAATTTCTCATACTTTTTTGCAGGTCAGAGATACTGGTGATGAATATTTTATATTTATGAAAAATCTTAATTATTAATTTGGAAGATATTGATAAGTATTGATTTCTCAGTTAATAGAGCTTTTTCCTTTCAAAATTTAAAAAATGATGATCTATCTTTTCTCTTCTACAATGTTTTTAATAAGAAATCTGTAGGTATTATTTTCTTTATTTCTATGCATATAAAGAGATTTTATTTTCCCCTCTGGCTGCTTTAACATTTTACTTTTAAATACCAAATTTGAATGGTTTGAGTATTGTGGAAGACACCTTCTGAGATGACTCCAACAATCTTTACCTCTTGGTATGTAAGTGATTGTGCAACATCTGCTCTTAAAAGTACAGATGAGGTTTAACTTTTTCTATCAACAACTAAAAGAAAATCTGCAAAATATTATGGGATCAGATATCGTCTTCAAAATAAGGTTGCATAAGATTGTGACTCATTTCCTGCTTGTAGAATCTCTCATGCCAGGTTTAATGAAGTGACTTGCTACCTACTTAACTTTTGAGCATATGAAATACAATTAGAATAATTGGTTATTTGGGGGATGCTTACATATGTGCTTATCTGCTAATTATGAGATTTGATAAGTTCAAGGTTTCCTTTATTGGTACATTTTATTTTTGTTGTAGGAAGTTTTTCTACTGTTACATGTCTGTTCATTGTGCATTTAATGCCAGAATTGGAGTTTTTTTTTTTTTCCAGGGCTGAGGACCAAACTCGGGGCCCTGCGCGTGCTAGGCAAGCGCTGTGCCACTGAGCTAAATCCCCAACCCCTGGATTTTGTTTTGTTTTGTTTTGTTTTTTAACTGTGTCAGATGTTTTATATTTCATATTTCCTGTAAATACATTAGGACTTTCAACTAAGTTGTCATTAAATTACTCCAAAGTAGTTTGGTCCTTTCTGGTTTTGTTAGGCATCAACTATTGGGATTTTGTCTCAAAGCTATTACTCTGTATTTCTGAGGCAAAATCCTTTTTTACCCCATCTTCCTTCTCTTTTTAGAGATACAGATTTATTTAGAAAAGCAGATTCAAGTTTAAGGGAGATTGTGGGCTATGTCAGGAGAGAGACATTTGGGGGTGCAGAGTAAAGAAGAAATACTCATTCAAAGAAAAATACAGTCAATCTTCAGAATGAAAAGTTTTTCAGGTAATGCAAGGAAGTATACTTTTTCTTAGAGAGAGGGACAGTGAGAGAGAGAGAGAGAGAATCAACTTTATTTACTCTTTCACATGGCTTTCATTGCTCGGACACTTTGTTATGAATGTGGTGCTGGGGTTTGAACCCATGTCCTTGCACATGCCAGGCAAGTACCATAGCTGCTGAGCCACCCACCATTCCAGAGCAAGGAAATGTACCTTTGAGGGAGAATGCAGGCCACCTTCACAGAGAGAATAATTAACACTCTGTCTAATGCCCAAATAATCAAGAGGTTCTCCCATCTGATTGGTGGGAACAGACAGTGCCCTCACACTTGTATGCACACCGAGAACTGCCTTCTATAATATATTTATGGAATATTTCCGTGCATCGGGGAGTTACTTCACATCTGTGTCAATAAAGGACGTTTTGGAGATTTCCAGAACTCACTCTCAAGTTTCTCCTGTCCGGTATGTTATCCGATGAATGCTTATCACTTCGCTGTCTGAATACTCGGGCTGTTTTCTCGACTCAAGAAGCTCAATGGCCACCATCTAAATTATCCTTACCTGAAGCAATGTCTGGGAACTACCTTAAGGCAATAAGTTTTGTCAATAGAAAGCACCAATCTAATTCCTTTTGTATTAGATATCACCACCTTTCACTTCCTGATGTTCAGAGTCTTGAAACAATATGTGAAACTTTAAAAGAAACTTTTTTTGTTCTCTTGGGAGTACATAAAATTTTTATAGTACCTTGGTCAGAAACAGAGGTCCTTAAATAGTATCTCTAAACATTTTACTTTCCATGTGCTTCCTGCTAGAATACAAAAATCCAATTGCTTTTTTTTTTTTTTTTTTTGGCAGGTTAGCTTTCTATTCTGTGATCTTCCTAAAGTCATATGTAAGTTCTAATAGTTGGTTCTGATTTTAGGGAAAAGTCTTTCACTATTTCATCATTATATAAACTAAGCTATAGTTGTTTCACACATGCTCTTTACCTCATTAAACAAGCTGTAGAGTATATCATTAATGGGTAGTATTATATTATATTCAGAATTCTATGCATGTTTTGGAAGATAATAAGATCTTTTTCTTTAGTCTATTAATATTATAAAATACATTCATTTTCAAATATTAAGAAAGTCTTCAATTCCTCAAATACATGCCACTTTTCAAGTTGTATCTCCAGTTCTAAGTACAATTCAACTTCCAAGTATTTGAAGAATTTGGACATATATGGTCATAAAAGATATAATTCAGTAGTTTCCTCTTCTACAATATTTAGAATTTTGGTGATCTTATTGAACATATAGGGAAGTGCTTCCATTTATAAACTTTGACAACAATTTTAAAGTGGAAAAGTTACTCTATTTTCCATTATTTTGTGTGACTTTGATTTAATCATCAACAGCAAATTCTAATACTTACTAATTTCTGTATTACCTTAATTTGTTGTTTTAAAAAGAAAATATAAATTTCTTGATAAAGACTTTCTTTGGGAAATGGAGCATAAACTTATATACATGATTGCATTTTATTTTATAAAATTTTATGATTGCCTGCATTATAATAAGTTGTAGTGGCTTTTCTTTAATTTTATGTGAGTTTTCTCAGTATTTTATATATTTAAGTACATATGTGAGCTTTCAAAAATATTAAATACCTAACATGGAGAGCATGAAGGAAGCATAACACTTATACAAATGTCGTATAAATATTACAAGTTTGGGAAATATTACATTAGATCACTGCAGCCTTATTCTAATTTTGTAAGTCAAACATACATATCACAATTTTAATAGTGTTCCTCTTTTCCCACAGCCCCTCCAGCATCTGTCGTTGTTTGTAGTCTTCATTTTTGCCACTCTAACAGGAGTGCGGTGGTATCTCATTGAAGTTTTGGTTTGCATTTCCCTTATAGCTAACGATGTAGAGCATTTTCTCATATATTTATGGGCTTTCTGGACTTCCACTGGAGAGAAGTTCCTTTTGAGATCTTTAGCCCATTTATCGATTGGATTATTTGTGAGTTTGGAATTTAGTTTCTTTAGTTCCCTGTATATTCTGGATATTAGCCCTCGGTCCAAGGTGTAGCAGACAAAAATTTTCTCCCATTCTGTAGGTTCTCTCTTGATGCTCTTGACTAGATCTTTAGCAGTGCAGAAGCTTTTTAGTTTAATTGCATCCCATTCAAAAAAACCTGAAGCTGAAAAGCATAAGTAGCTTTTTTCAACTTCATAACACAAATAAGGAATAAAAGTAAGATATAGATTTAATTCTTTCTTTCATTAGAGCCTGACCTGCTAATTGGTATTCTGTATCTTCAGTGTTTTCTCTTTTTCTAGAAAGCTATTTTTCTTTATCAGAAATAAGTCACGAGCATAGATTTATCATAGAAATTGCATATTTCTCGGTTTGCTATATTTCTATCATGTAGACAAGACTGAAACCTCGTTGTTCTTCTATTGTACCAAAGAGTGTAGAATTGCAAAATTTGCAATAATTTGGTGACTTTAAAAATGTATTTAGATATTATTCTACACTTGAAAAGTATGCAATCACTTATTTTGCCATATAATTGATAGATGAATAGATATGAATGCTTTCTGAAATAACTATAATATTTTAAGCAAATCTTCATTTTTTATTTTAAAGAAACAATATAATGATTGACTATATGTAGTCTTAGTGAGAGGGGCCTTTGAGTCAATTCTCTTTGAACAAAATATTGCTAACATGTTTCCTTTGTTGGCAGAAATGACATTGGAAATATAGCAATGTCTTTACTACCAATAAAAATATAAATTTACAAACAAAATCATTTATTTTATTGGAATATTTTTGAATGAATGAAGTTAATATAAAGGACATTTAAGTTTTAACTGATTAATCTTGGTAATTGAAAAGGCATTAAAATAGTATAATGTAAATTTGCATAGATGTCTCCGCTAATTTAAATGAAGTGAGTCATTGACAAATGAATGTAAATCTTGTCTGAAAACAGACCAAGTACATTTCTCTGGTGGCGTGGACACCTGGGAGCAATCTCAAGCAACCATGGAGAATCTGACTTTATCTAAAATATACATATTATAAAGTTGGGGTTGGTTAGATAACTACAAATCTCATATTTGTCAACCATAGTCATTGTTGAGTTCTTACTCAGCAGATCTTTTAAGGGATTTAAAAACAATTTTTCATAAAACTATCTCAAAATTAAAAATTATCTTAGAAATTTCCTTTGTAACAAGAAAATTTCTTACAGTTTCTCTTTCATGAGTTGCTAACATTATGTGTCAATCAATATATGGCAGTTTGTCCAAACTGCATTCTTCCATTATTCTTTAGTTATAATAACTTTTTCTTCTTTTTTATATTGTTATTAGTGCATTATGGATTTACATAACACTGGAGTTCATTTTGACATAATCATACATGCATGGAATATAATTTGCTCCACTTCAGTCCCTTGTACTTTCTTTTCCTCCCCTCCTCTTTTTCTACTATACTGGTCTTCCATTTATTTATAGATTTTTTTAAATTAGTGCTTTATAGATACAAATAACCCAATCAATAAATGTACAAAGGAACTAAACAATTCTTTTTTATTTTTATTAAGGAATTGAGCTACTGTACAATCATAAACACATATAAAATAACAATATGATATGCATATATTCTTAAATCAGAATTACCCCCTGAATCCCTCCCTATTTTCCCTCCCTGTCCCCTCACCCCTGCTACATATCTATGATTGCCCTAGAGTTTGTGTTGCTACACCTTTATTGGGTCTAAACATTAGATTGACTACCTTTCACACAGGTATGGGTTTAGCTCCAGCATCCACAAATAAGTAAAAATATTTGACCCTTGACTCTCTGTGTTTGACTTATTTACCCAGCATGATTTCTTCCACTGCTATCTATTTACCTTCAAAGACTGCAGTTTCATTGTTTCTAATTGTTGAGTAGAACTCCATGGTGTGTATGTATATATTTATGTATGTACATGTGTATGTATCACAGGTTTTGGATCCATTCATCCAGTGAGGGGCATCTGGGTTGTTTCCATAATTTAGCTATTGTAAATTGAGATGCTATGAATATAGATTGTGCTATATCACTGTAATGTGCTAATTCTTCCTCCTCTGGGAAAATACCCAGAAGAGGGATAGCTGAATCATATGGTGGGTACAACTCTAGTTTCTTGAGGATCTTCCACACTGCTTTCTAGAGCTGCTGTGCTAGTCTGCAGTTCCACCAACACTGTGGAAGTGTTCCTATCTGCTGGCAACCCCTCCAGCATCTATTATTATTTATATTCCTCATTTTTGCCAATCTGACTGGAGTGAGGTGAAATCTTAATGTAATTTTGACTTCCACTTCTCTGATTACTAGTGATTTCGAACACTTTCTCATGTATTCATTGTCTTGCTCAGTTTCCTTTGTTGAGATGTTTCTATTTAGCTCTTTGGTCCATTTATTGATTGGATTGTTTGTGTTTTGATATTAAGTTTTTTGAATACTTTATAAATTCTGGATACTAATCCCCTGTTAGAAGAATATCAGGCAATGATTATCTCCCATTTTGTATGTTGTCTCTGGACAATTTTGACAAATTCCTTAGCTGTGCAAAAGCTTTTTAGCTTAATGGCACCCCACTCATTGATTTTTTACTTTAATTCTTTTGCTTTAGCAGACTTGTTGAGAAAGTCTTTGCCTACTCCCAAATGCTGAAATGTTGCTCCTAACTTTTTTCTAGCAGTTATTTGATAGCTGGTTTAATTCTTAGTTCCTTGATTGGTCTAGATTTGATTTTTGTGCAAGGTGGGAGAGAAGGATCCAATTTCAACTTTCTGCACTTGGCTGTCCAGTTTGTCCCACACCATTTGTTGAATGGGCTGTCATTCTTCCATGTTATATTTGATCCCCTTTGTCAAAGATCACATATTTAAAGATTTGTGGGTTATTTTGCAGAGTCTTCTATTCTACTCCATTTGTCTTCTTTCCTGTTTTGATGCCAGTACCATGCTAAAATTATTGGACATTGAAGAAAGAAATCCAAGAAGCCCTGAGAAGATGGAAAGATGTTCCATGTTCTTGATTACACAGATTTAATCTAATTAAAATGGCTATTCTGCCATAAGCACTATATAGATTCCATGCAATCCCCATTAAGATAATAATGTCATTCCTTACAGATGTAGAAAAAGCAAGTATCAAATTCATTTGGAACAACAAGAAACCCAGGTAGCCAAAACATTACTAAACAAGAAAGATGAAACAGGTGGATTCACCATTACAGATCTAAACCTATACTATAAAGCTGTAGTAACAAAAGCAGGCACTTCTTAAAAGAAGACATATAAACATCCAACAAATATATGAAAAAATGTTCAATATGCTGGCAATTAGTAAATTCAAATAAAAACTACATTGAGATTTTTTCTCACTACAATTAGAATGGCAATCATAAAGAATACAAATAATAATAGATGCTGACAAAAATGTGGAGAAAAGGTACTCTCATATACTACTGATAGGTTTGCATATTAGTAAACCACTTTGAAAAGCAGTATGGAGATTCCTCAAAAGAGGAGTAATGGATCCACCATATAATCCAACTTTCATAGTCCTCGGTATTTATCCTAAAATACTAAAATCAGCATACTATACTGATATAAGAACATCAATGTTCATAGCAGTGCAATTCATAATAGGCAAGTTATGGAACAAACCCAGATGTGTTTCTACAGATAATATATAAAGCTATGGTAATCTTTACAAGCATACTGTGAATCATGGTGACATGATTAACTTGGCCAAGGATGATCTATACACCAAAAGTCAGTCCTTGTATATAGCTAAATATGTGATGCAGATGCAGATATAGAAATGCATACATATCTCCCTATGATATTGATGTACGTTTTACCTTTCCCATTAGGGAGTTTATTATTCTTCCTCATTTGGCTGCAATGAGTGATCAAACTGGAGTTCACTAACCATCCTTGTATAGAGCTATTTTTAATCAGGTTAGCTTGACAATAAGCACAATTTGCATTTGAAGTCTGGAAACCAAATGCCAATCTAAGAAAACTGCCAAATCACCATAATAATTGCTGTTATTGAAAACTTCAATCTAAAAGCCAGAATGGTAGATCACAAGTTTATTACCTAAGCCTGTGAAGCAATATGCTCTTGAAGACTTGTCTCCATCCTGAATCTATTCTTTATTCTGACTTCTTACTCATTTTGAGACACAGGTTTCTTACTGCTGATGGGAAATAAATGAGATTGTAAAGTGTAATTGTAGCAATGATAGCTTGCCAATTGGCTTTTTTCCATTTGTTGTGCTGGAAGTTTTCAGAAGGAATTTCTTACTCGTCTTTTAAAAAGGCATCTGAGGCTGGGAAGCTCAAAAAAGTATTCACCACTAGATTTTACTTTTATCACCTATAAATGTGGATAAATTCCTCTCTTCTTGATGTCCTCAAAATATCTGAACGTTCTTAGTGACATTTCTTACTCACCTGTTAGGAGGGAAACATTTAAATCTTTGAACATTTTAAGACAGGCAGAGGCCGGTTTTCCCTAAACAGCTATGTAAATATTGGCTTAATTAAATCAAGCTTAGATACTTAGAAGTGTCTAGTGATATCTAAATAGATGAGCATCTTTCTTAAATATGAACTCCAGTTTAGCCCTAGCCACATATAACATACTTCCTGATAACAGGGAAGAATATTCTTACTAAATCTATGTAAGAAAGCTTAATGATAATGATTAACAATTAATAATGATTATTAATAATTTAATAATGCTTCAATACTTAAGGGGTCAGATGGGGAAATATATAATTTATAAATTATTAATGTTTATTTATAATAACATAACTCTTTAAATTTTTATATTTTATAGATGGTTTAAAGGTAAAAAGACAGGATTTTTTTTGTTTGTTCAGTGTTCTGGAAATTCTCAGTCTCAAATTTGTTTATGGAATGCTTTATCTTATAGATGATTCAAAGAAGCTTATACCAAAAAGTACATGGCATGGTCATTTTAAATGAGGACCCCAAAATAGTCCTTTTAAAAAGTCAAAACTCTCAGGTTTCTAGTCAACAGCAAGAGTTTTTAGTGTGGCATTAGAGTAAATGAGTGGAAGAGATATTAAGAGGTATTACTGCCAAGTAATCTGGCAAAGTTGCCAGATATATTTTTTGAACTTGGCTGGACTCCTTTCATTCCAAGATGCAGTTCAGTTGACTATTAATTTCTCTAGGTTTGTCTAGGCTAAGGCATGTCTGATCTGCCTGATGAGAATATCTGATGAGAGATGACAGACATGTGGAGCATGGTCACGTTAACAAATTGTTCTGTTGATAACATAAGATGAAAAGGCATGTGATTGATAATGTTGAGGATGCAGATATGGGTGAAAATTATAGCCATCAATGCTATCAATTTATCAGAGTTAAGTGGTTTGATACATGTAAAACAATTTTAAAATATCTTTAAATAAATGTACTGGGTGAAATCTGTTCTTTCTTTCATTTTTTTGGAGGTGTAAAATACTCCATGCTTTTCCCCATCCTTATTTACCAATTATTTCACTGGATACCTATTGCTGTTCATTGTACTCTAGGGGCTGAAAAATGAACAGTATCTATCCTCAAGAAGCATGGAATCTTTATGGGTTCCAAATGACTATAATGCTTGGTAACCTGTTGTATGGTGGCATAAAAATACCATGTGAGTTCAGAGAAGGGAGCAATCCATGCTGACTACCAGGGGATGGAGATTGTAAATTGCTTCTTTGCAGGTGACATGTTAGCTGAAGCTTGACAGATAAATAGGATTTCAATAGGTAGAAATGACAGGGTTTAGCTATAGCAGAAAAATGCTATGAATAAATGAAGGCAATAAACTACAGGACAAGTTTTGGAGAAAATCAATGACTCTATGAAACTCTAGATGTAGGTGCAGTAGTTAAATTAAATCTGCACTGACTTTATATAAATACTGGAATTTACTTCATGAAGTCTCTATTATCTTTACATGTCCTCTATATTTTTCTCATAAAATTCGAGAACAAATGAAAACACAATCTAGATATTTCAAAGTTTCTAACTGTTTAAATGCGTGGAAAATTTTGAGGTTATTTTATTTCTTCTTTCCCCCAAGTTTGCTCTTTTATTTCAGATGATAAACACAGAAATCATAGTATACCTGCATAACTATTTAAACATATTATATAACACAATATTTGCATGACTAAACACATTTAATCATTAATAGTCAAATAATGAACTTTAAATTATGGGCACAAATAAATAATGAATTGCTAAAAGCATAGCTCAGATTTTATTGTGAAGGAGTTGTCAACATTGAATTAGTATTCAGGAAGTGAACACCCTAGTAAAACTTCTGAGGACCTCTCAAAAAGAAAGAGTGAGTTGCAAATTAAAAAGAAGAGCACTATAATTCTTCTGACAGGGGACTAATTTCCAAAATTTACAATGTATTCAGAAAACTTAATATCAAAAACACAAACAATTCAATCACTAAATGGGCCAAAGCACCAAGTAGAAACTTCTAAACAAAGGAAATAGAGCAAGCCAATGATTACATGAGAAAGAGTTCTAAATCACTAGTAATCAGAGAAGTGCAAATCAAAACTACATTAAGATTTCACCTCACTCCAATCAGATTGACAAAATTGAGGAATATAAACAATAACAAGATGTGGAGGGGTTGCAGGGCAATAGGAACACTAGCACAAGTGTTGGTGGAACTGCAGACTGGAATAGCCCCACTGGAAAGAACTGTGGAGAATCCTCAGAAAACTAGGGATGGATCCACCATATGATCCAGCTATCCCCCTTCTGAATATTTTCCCAAAGGAATTAAGATTAGCACATTACAGTAACACTGCAAAAATTTATGTTCATTTGAGCTCAGTTTACAAAAGCTAAATTATGGAACCAATCCAGATGCCCCTCACTGGATGAATAGATCCAAAAACACTATACACACATAACACCATGGAGTTCTACTTAGCAATTAGAAACAATTAAATAGTACTCTTTGAAGGTAAATGGATGGCAATGGAAGAAATCATGCTGAGCAAAGTTAGCCAAACCCAGAATCAAGGGTCAAATATTTTTACTCATTTGTGGAGGCTGGAGAGCTGAAGATAAATCCAGGCCTGTGTGAAAGATAGTCAATCTCATGTAATAGACACAGCAAAAGCATAGCAATACCTAAGCTAGAGCAACCATGGATATGTAGTAGGGGGAGGGGGGAGGGAGAAAGAATAGGAGGGACCTAGGAGGTGATTCTGGTTTAACAATATATGCATATCATATTGTCACTTTATATGCATCTATGATTGTACAATAATTCAACTCCTTAATATTTTTTTAAAAAGAAAGAGCACTTTGAAAGAAGAACTTATTCTAGGTCTTATGAAATCTACATGCAAAAGCATGAGAGACATTTCTTAAAGACCCTTGGTACCAGCCATTGTGTAATTATCAATACTTCAATGGCTTAACATATAAAATCTCTGAATTATAGTACTGTTTCAAGCTCTCAGTATTATTCTCATGGCCCATTTATTTATATTGTCATTTTTAAGTTTTTTTATATTTTTCAGAATCAAAGAAAATGACATGATCAAGTATTGGCAATTTCTGAGATAAGAGAAAATGTCTTAGAAAATTCAAAATTATCATTTAAAATTTCTATTTAGTATTTTGTATATTATTTGTAAGAAATATTTTTCCAGTTGCATTTTTCTTCTGTAGTATTAGTAAGTAGATTAAGTGTCTATTGGAGAATTATATTAAACAGGTACATTCCATTATTCTTCCTGAGAAGGGGAGAGTATGAAGGATAAAATTAATGTTGGAAATTATCAGCATGTATAAATTATGTGAATGTCTCTTATTGAATTAAAAAAAAGTGATCACTAACTCATGCATCAAGTTCCAATTTTGAAGCTGAAAACTAGTCTTTGATCAGAACTCAACAGTAAGGAATTGATAAAAACCTTGAGTTACTCACCTAATATTTTTCCTCACTAAAAATGTCTTGAATTTGAATATATATTTGTTCTTTATTCTTTAATTAGTTAATTTTAAATATATAGAATGGAAGGTTTCTTATCATACTTTATATCATATTCATCCCCTCATTATCCTCCGTTATCATCCCGTTCCCCTCCCCTTTCTCATCTCTAATAGTCTCACTGTGATTTCAACTGTTTTTGATCAAAGTAGAAGAGATCTTTAATGCTACTTCTTTCTTCTGTCCTGCAGAATACAGGTTTAGTTAAATAAAAGAAATAATACTGGGCTGGAGCGGTGACTCAGTGGTTATGGTGCTTGCCCGGCATGCATGAGTATGCGATTTCAAACCCCAGCACCACATACAACTAAGTCTCAGAGCAATGAAGGCCACATGAAAAACTAAATAAAATTGTTTCTCTCTTTCTCTCTCACTGTCCCTCTCTCTTTAAAAAGAAAAGAAAAGAAATAATACTTTCATTTATCCCCACCTCCCTGCTCTGAAAGGGCCTTTTCCTATTGACTTTCTGGTTATAGAGTACTGAATCAGACTTGATGATGATGATGATTTTTGCTAATTTATATGCATGAAAGCAGTATTGGAACAATAATGGTAAACTAATTTTTGGTGAATGAAATTTTCATCTCTGAAATGTAATCAATATGTTTTCAAAATCACAAGGTTATAATCTAAAAATGAATTCTAACATGACTGTGTGTATGTATCTATTGAAAATCATTGTAATTTTTAATGGTATTTAAGTTAATTAAATAAAAAATAAAATTTGGGCCCTACATTATTTAATCATATTATAAAAGTTTCAGATAAGACATTTATAAGATTTTCCTTTAGATTATCATAAATTAAAATGTTGTAAGAAGAATTAAACTGAGCTTATCACAAAGGTTTGAAAATCCATAATTTTCTTAATAAAAATTTGCTGGGGGATGATGCATCAGGATAGATTACATTGCTATTTCTTCCTCACTACATAAATCTAAAAAGTGAAATAAAATAATGAAAGAAAAAAGAAAATTGAAATATACAAACCATGCACATGTAACCAGATATTTGCCTTCCTAAAGTCCAGTTTTAATTATTCCTATTGTAATGCTAACTACGTTTTAAATTTTAAAAAAAAGCAAATTGTACTGTTAAAGGTGTATAACCTGATGCTATGAAATTCTTATATGTGTCTTCAATTTGAAAGTTATAATTAAATTACCAAACATCCTGATTGAAGAATAAAAAAAAAAGACTAAAAAATATCATGACTGGGCACCATGGCACACATGTAATCTCAGCAGCATGGAAGGCTGAGGCAGGGGGATCACAGGTTCAAAACAAGCCTCAGTGGTTAAGTGTCCTTGGGTTCAATTCTTGATACATAAAATTTTTTTTCAAAAGCCCAGTAAATCCTATGGTTTAGACATTAACTCCTCCAAAATCTCATGTGTGAGACAGTGCAAGAGGATTTAAATCTGTGATATTAAGTGTATGAGTGAATTAATCCCATGACAAGGATTAACTGGGTGATAACTACAGGTTGGTAGAATGTGGCTCCATTGGATCATTGGGTCTTTGGGGCATATACTTGATCAGTTGATCTCATCTCTCTCTCCTCTTCCTCCTCTCTCTCTCTCTTTCCTGATTACAATGCCCTGAGCCACTTTTCTGAATCTTGTTCTATTGTCATGATTATATCCCTCACCTCAAGCCCTGAGGAATGGAGCCTGCTGTTTATGAACTGAGATCCTGAAACCATGAGCCCCCACATAAACATTTCCTCCTCTAAAATTCTTCTTTGTCAGGTCTTTTAGTCAAAGCATAAAAAAAAAAATATTGCACAAAACTTTAAATATATTTGAAGATGTAAATCACAGCTATAAAATTTCTAATTTTTATATAATTTTATTTACTACACTTTATTTCAGATTTTAACATTGTTTAAACATTAACAGAAATATCACCAGAATTAAAAGCTATAGACCTTTCTGAAATATTGAAGTAAAGTCACATATTAATTCACATATTAATTTTACCACTAAATAGATGTCAGAATAATATACATTAAAATGAAAATTAGTTAGAGGTTATAGTAGAAAGTATTATATTTATATGTTTGCTTGCTCCATTAGCTCATGAGGACATTATTTATGTATCCTAACCTCATCTGTGTGGATAACACAACGGTCCAGCAAAAATGCTTCTTCCTCTTTTTTTCTTTTATTGGTGCATTGTAGTTGAACGTAATGATGAAATTTGTCATCATGTATTCATAGATGAACTTAATACAGCAATATACTTTGATCAACATTCACCCCAGCACTCCCCTGCCTCCCTCCTCCCATCTTCTTGTCCCTTTCCCACTTCTCTGAGGTGTATACGTTTTCTAGTATACCCAAGTACATTGACATAATTCTTATATCTATGAAGAACATATTTTTTTAATATATGTGATGATTGTATATACAATGACAAAAAAGGTTGGAGTGTACCTTGTTTTCACTCAGTTCCAGCACTTTAGCTCAGTTCCTTCCTCTCCCTTCCTCCCACTCCCTATTTTTAGATATGTTTGACAATAGGATTATCATTAACATTTTTATCAAACTATGCAGTATAAGTTGTTCTAATTCAGTCCCCAGTATCCCTCCACGTTCCTCTACTGGTCTTTCTGTTATTTACTAAGCAGTTTTTTTTTTTTTTTTTTTTAGTGACTTGATTACATATATGTAGATGAGATTCGCTAAGGTGTATTCCTATATGAATGTGAGCAAGTTAAATCTGATTCCTTAAAATAACTTCCCCTAATTCATTCCTGTTTCCATTACCTTCCCCTTTGGCTACTCCTCTGTTCTTTCCCTTATTTTGGGTTAGTTTCCACATATTGGGCCTTTGGTTTTTTGAGACTGGCTTATTTCTTTTTTTTTTTTAATTTTAATTTTTTTATTTTTGAACAACCTTACAAGATTTTAACAAAATAATATAAAATGTGTATAAAATGTGTATATATTCTGGATATTGTATTTATCCCCAGGAGTGCCCCTGCAATTATCCTCCCTTATCCCTCCCTTCCCCTTCCCATTATAACTCTAAAAAAAGTATTAGATTGTAAAGCATTATATCTTATCTGGATTTAACTCATGTTACTAGACCAACTTTCTCATTGTCCAGGGTCTAGTCCCCACCTCCACAGATGAGTGGAGACAATCTACCCTCAGATCTCTGGGTTAAGCTGATTTTACTCAGCGTGATTTCTTCCATAGCCATCCATTTACCTTCAAACGCTGCAAGATCATTGTTTCTAATTGCTGTGTAAAATTCCATGGTATATATATACCACAGTTTTTGGATCCATTCATCCAGTGAGGGACATCTGGGTTGTTTCCATAGCCTAGCAATAGTAAATTGTGCTGCTATGAACATCGATATTGCTGTGTCACTGTAATGTGCTGATTCTAAGTCCCCTGGAAAGATACCCAGGAGTGGAATAGCAGGGTCATATGGTGGACTCATCCCTAATTTTTTAAGGATTCTCCATACTGATTTCCAGAGGGGCTGTACCAGTCTGCAGCTCCACCAACAGTGTGTTAGTGTGCCTATCTCTCCACAGCCCCTCCAGCATCTATTGTTGTTTATTTTCTTCATCTTTGCCATTCTGACTGGTGTAAGGTGATATCTTAATGAGACTGGCTTATTTCACTTAAAAAGGTTACACGGTGGGCTAAAGCGGCAGTTCAGTGGTTATGGTGCTTTCCTACAAGTTCAAACCCTAGCACCACATACACAAGGAAGTGTCAGAGCAACTAAAGTCACATGAGAAACTAAATAAAACAAAACTGATTCTCTCTTTCTCTCTTTCTCTCACTGTCCCTTTCTCTAAGAAAACAAAAACAAAAACTAGGAACAGATCCACCACTTGACCCTGACCCAGCAATCCCACCCTTCTGTATTTTATTAGAGGATTTAAAAGCAGCATACTATAGTGATGCAGCCACATCAATGCTCATAGCAGCTCAATTCACAATAAGTAAGCTAATTAAGAAAGGTGCCCTTTGACTGATGAACAGATAAAGAAAATGTGACACACACAATGGCGTACTACTCAGCCATAAGGAAGAATGATACTATGTTTATTTCTAAAGATGAAATGGTTAACATGAAGTAGATAAGTGGTTTTTTCCTTATGCATGTGAACACATAAACACATGTAGAGAATAAGAAAACATTGCATTGTGACTATTTTACCTGTGTCACAAACCAGGTACTCTTCTGATTTAGATAAATACCAGAGGAATTTACATATGCATGTAAAAAAGTTCATTTTTATTCATTTTGGAGTATGGAGAACTTGAGGCAGTGAAAGTTTTAAAATAAATTTCAGCAAAAGAAATAGCTTACAACTTGAAACCACTATGTGGAAGTGTTAGATGTGTGTGAACCATAAGCAGAATATGACGAAGAAATTTTGTAAACTAGTGGAAGTTTAAAAGACTAAATTTGTAAATGAACCACATTTTAGAGATACTCCTTCATGTCTATTTTGCTTCTATTCTTACACAATATAGAGCACAATAAGACAGTTACTTGGAAATATAGAAATAGTTTTCAAAAACATTTTATGATTGGTTTTGAATGAC
The DNA here is from genome assembly GCA_004027875.1 of Aplodontia rufa. Taxonomy (NCBI): domain Eukaryota; kingdom Metazoa; phylum Chordata; class Mammalia; order Rodentia; family Aplodontiidae; genus Aplodontia; species Aplodontia rufa. The sequence continues at coordinate 1,208 of PVKS010004204.1, read as the reverse complement.
AAAGTTAATCCATAGAAAATTTCATATTTCAAATGATATTGGACAATATGGATCTAAGGACTGTTGAACAATATTCTTTATGGAAGTGCATAACATTTATTACATTAATATATGCATTGAAATTCTCCAGGATGTGATAATGTTCAAGAGAACTATTTTATCTTTTTGTGAAAGCTAAATTACTTGTAGCAGAAAAATAATATATTGGATAATGACATTTTGTAAATGTTGATATTTGTTTCTTAATTCCCACCTCTTGTATGTGTGTGTGTATATATATATTTGCATAGGCTTGAAAGATAATGCTTTTGATGGTATTACTGGAGATAAGTACTAGCAAAACTCTGAGGAACAGAAAATTAAACACAGGCACATCAGTGTAACTAAACTTTGAATACTGAAGTAATAAGTGAAGTATAGTTGAGTTATGCAACCATATGAATTTAAAATATTCACTAACCCATATTTGTATCAAACAAACTTTCTGATCTATAACCCCTCTTATTCTTGGAGTCTATAATATATACAGAACAGCTAATATTTTAGAAGAAAAAGTGGAAGTTAAACATAGCTCTCAATTTACTTTTAATATTGACCTTTACAGCAGTGTCTCAACTGGGGAGATTTTGGCTCCCAACAGACTTTAGCAATGTCTAGAGACTTGGGTCACTGTTACAACTGGAGAAGGAGGCTATTAGTACTTTTACATATATTTTCTGAAATCCGGTGGTAAAAGGCTAGGAATATGTCTAAACATCTGCAATGTAAACACAAGTTCTAATGACAAAGAATCACCTAGCCCCTAATTCTGATGTTGAAAAATCCCTATCTACAGTTACAAAGTCAGTCAGCACAATATATAATTGATAAGATGTGCAAATTCAACTAAAATTTTGTAATTATGTTCAGGTTTGCAATGATTGATTGTGGCATTATTAGACTATAATAAGAAATATGCATCAACATAATGTGTTGCTCCTGAGCCCTGAAATCATAGAGGTATCATAGGGTAAACCTTATGAAGTGCTCAGGAAGACTTCACAATGAATTTTTTTTTATTAGAAGTATATAGAGATACAATTGAGGGGGAAACATTATCAAACCAACAGTAATCAATGTATATATACTTTGTTATCCAGGGGTAATGCCAAAACATGGATGACCAGCTTGGGTTTCACCTGTTGCAGTTTCCCCCAGAAGAACTCATG